>JAWPHD010001744.1:0-297499 GCA_037043455.1 Cyrtodaria siliqua
GGGAAGGCACTGCAACTTCTGGGGTGTCTGTTTGGGATGTATATGTTTTTAATTCTCAGACGATCAGCCATACTGACTGCATGGACTAGAAAAAGCACTGCAATTTTAATAGCGTTTGTTTGAGATTTTGTTTTATTCTCAGACGATCAACCATACTGACTGCATGGACTATGGAAAAAGCACTGCAATTTCTGCAGTGTTTGAGATGCATGTGTTTTATTCTCATAATTGGTTATATCGAGATCACTGGCTGGAATATGAGACTACCATAAAACAGAAGTTGGAATTAAAATGTTCAGCAGCAGCAGGAACGGGAATTGTTGATTATGAAAATGATTGTAATAAGATAAATAAGGGATTGAACAGCAAATGGAAGACGAATTTTTTCCACTGATTATAACTATAATGCAGGGATTAACAAAAACATGATATTCTTGATTTCTTCAAGAATGGCCAGATTTATATACAGCATTAAAACAAAACAAAAAGTAAGACTATATATACCGTTATCCTGAGATATTTCTGTAGATGAGAACAGTTTCATATGTACATTATTATAGTACGTGGTTAATTAATAGACGGGCTGTATTAAACATTGCAGTAATTGATGTTGTGTGTTTGTTTGCCAAGTTTGAAGTTAGCTGCATCCAGGTTTAGGTGATATTATATTGCAGTCTGGTCAGGCTTGGTCAGTTTGCTAGAAGCGGTCAGTGATGAATGTTAGTGGACAAACTGATGGTCAGCAGAAAAAAGAGTGACATACTGTGTAACTCAGGTGTTTATGACTCTGTGACTCAACTGGATGTTTGAATTGTGTAAGAGCAAATAGATTCTGTCTCAAGTGTGTCGGACTGACCCTCGGACAAAGCTTGTAGTATTGGATCTATAGTACTAATTGTCAGATAGTATAGTGGTTTCTTTCTAATTTGTAACTGAAACTCCTGTACAGTGAAGGAATCCTGGATTTCTTCGTTCTTGCGACAGGAATTATTTCAAAGTCTATAGCTGCTTATATGTGACAGTGTTTGTCAGAATTAACGTGAAACAAGCCATTGTTATAGGCGTTGTTGGACTTGTTGGCATTTACTGCATAACGTTGTTTTTGTTACGGACCATCTGTGATACGGTTGCTATTTTGGGAAACAATTGATATTCAAGGAATACAATGGATAACCAACTGAAGTCGAGGGATGATTTCTAGTTTAGATTATGTAACAGTTGCCCAAGCTGCCCGATTGATTTTGGAGGAATTTTTATAGATAAGGAATAATTTGATGTTCCTTTTATGTGGAATCGGGTCCTCAAGCAGTAAGTTATTATTTGTTATTACATTTCTGTGGGTGAAAGAAGTAAAAGAATATTCATAATCACTTAATATTAATAACTAACTTTAGAAAACAAATATAACTAACTGTGATGTTGAGTCATGACGTCAATAGAGTTTTGCTGACATCTACGTTGTCCGCCGATAACGTTCAATAAAACAAAACATTTCGGCTAAAATCATACACGAAGTGATTTAAAATGTAATAAATAGATTATTTAACTGCTGGATTTGATTATATGGACATTCTTCACTCGATGGTAGGCATGTTTAGTTTTTTTTCATTCACTCGCATCCACTCATTCGTGAAAATAACCACACCTACCATCTTGTGAAGGATTTCCCAGTAATCGAATCCAGCAGTTAAATTATCTCAATGTTTTGTTTATAATTCTTAAAATTGCACCTAATCACGTAACACAAAATGATTATGGAGTGCTTGACCTTTGTTTCGAGAAGTCGTGAGAAATATTACGAATTTGTACTTGACTGCGTTGAGAAAGTTAATCACAAGATGGTGAACAATACTTTTGAGTACCATCCAATATTGTGATACAATAAGGAAATTAAATACAATTTTCTCCCATTTGTAAGCACGCGGGGATGACAGTGTTCACAACTATAAACTAGGGCGGAATTTAAAGTTCAACTGGTATATATAAATGTAGACCTTAAAACATTCCATTTTAAAAAATACGATAGAGCTGGATGATGCATAATTTGTAAAAAAAAGAAGCAGATTTAAGTCGTAAATCTTGAACAAGGAACTCGGCTATGTCGTTGATTATTTGAACAGTCAAATAAATGATCGTGAACTTATGCTTACAGATGTTTACCATCGTCTTGACCTTTAAGTTTTATGGATCTTCGTGTCACATGACACAAGAAAAAGCATCAATTGTATGTTACACTATTCTGTATGTCAGTTACTGAATATTCCTAAGCTTCCCTACGGTAATTATCAATGAGTGGGACGGATTTTAATGGACTAAATATGCTAATAAATTCACAAAAGGTAAGTAAACAAGTTTCTTAAATAAATCGTCTTAAGAGAATGTTGGGTCATGGGTAATGCAATAAGAATTGAATTGAATGTTGTTTAACGGCTCATCAACACAGTATAGGTTATTTAGAGCCGCCCCAGAGAGAGGGGAAGGATACATAGGAATCCGGGAACCTGCCCTACTCTTATTATCGAATAAATTCCTATGGTTCTTTAACATGCCCGGAGGATAGACCGATAAACAGGACCGCCCGGTTTACGTCCCCAGCCAACGGACGAGGCTAAGGGAAAGTGTCTTGCCCAAGAACATACCGACGAAACTCCATGGCACCACGCAGGATTGCAAATAGAGCAATAAGAAGAACGTTTTTTTTTGTATGAATCTAACAACTGATTCTGAAACCAAGTCTGCACGTTTATCTTGTTTATTGAGGTTTTGAGGAATTCGTAGAATCAGACTCATTCTCCATCATTTCCATTACATTTTCAAGGATATCGTAATGGTATTCTCTTTGAGTTGGGCTACCTCCAAGGGGATGGTGATAATTTCATGAGTGGGTCAAAATATTGACTTAGTAGCTTCCAGTTATTGCCAGCACTTATTGTGGCCGCAGTTTTATAAAATTTAATTTTAATAGAAATACAAGTATATTTTATTTTTTGGAACCAGATTTCTGTTTTTATATTATAAGATTTGATATGAAAACAGAATATAAGCGATTGGCACATATTTCAAAGGGAGGTAATTCATGTTTAACATATTCCTGCAAATACATTGTCAGTTAATTTGAACATCATTCACGACTAATTAGAAAGTGTAACATGCCTTCATTTTGCTTCAGAGGGGCACCGTGGCCGAGTGGTAGGAGTCTATGACTTGAAATCACTTGCCCCTTATACCGCTGCGGGTTCGAGCCCTCGTGAAACTTCGGTGGTTCTACCCAGGTGCCCGCCCGTGTACAAAAAATTGTTTTGCTTCACAGTGTAGTATTATTTAATAGGTGCATCTCGTATTTCTACATGTCAAAATCTGCACAAATTTTAATATTATAAAACCTTGGGGCTCAGTTATAATGTTTATGCTAAATGTTAAAAACATTTTTACAGTTTGAACAAAAACATAAGGATAATAATTGGGTTGACTGATCAAGGTGGTGTAGTGGTTTAGCATCATGGTTTAGTAACCAGGGCTCACGCGTTCAATCCCAGCCAGGACCGAATTTGGGTTAATTATGGAAATATATTTAAAAAGTATCAGACTTTACCAGTCCTTCGGATAAGACTTTAAACCGAGGTCTGCTCGCTAAATTGTCCAGTGCAATACAATGCAGATAAATACCGTAAACGCTTATACGCGAGAATTGAATGATTGAAAATCAATTGTAATATGGGACGACCAATATCTCTCTTTACTGTAATGTACTTGTTGTAAATACCTGAAATGGTAAGAGTGTGTTGAATAACTGATTCACTCTCACAATAGTTTGGTTGCATTATCATTCATAACATTCAAATTTTGAAATATGATCGGAAAACATACATACGAAACAATTGTTGACTATAGAACGATACCGAGAGTGAAAACATATTATTGTAAAATGAGATGTTATTCTTATGATTTTGCACGTAATGAGGATTTGGTGTATTTCCGCAATTCTGACTGGTTTTCAGTTTACAAATTCAAACTCTCATTAGCCCAGTCTTGAATTGAAAAGTGTTCAGCATTTTGATCGAAAAGTTGCAAAAAGTTGGCAATATTAGATACCATGATGATGAATTGTATGAGGATGTTGAGGTGTTTTGTGATATATGATCCATTTTTCACATTGTGGTTTTAAAGCCAAAGAGTGTGTTTGTGAGGGGGTAATTATAAGGTTTAACCTCCCTCCACCACATAACCCAATAAGACGTCTTAAAGGGATGGTCTGGACTGTTTTAAAGCCAAACCCATAAGCCCAGCCCAAAAGCCCAGCCTTGTATTATGCTAAAATAATCACTTCTAAAACATTACATGTAAAATAAACCACATATTGTTATAATTTGGCCTGCCGGTGATATAATACAGTGGTAGTGGATGTTTTGTGACATTTGAGGATAAATGACCCTGGATGTTGTACACTGTGTGCCCCCAGACACAGTTTCACATTCCAAGGTTTCTGAGTCAGCTGCTGTGGATGATAAAGGGAGATAATTGGTTGATTAGGCTGTCAAAGGGAGATAACTGGTTGATTAGGCTGTCGGGGACAATTTCAGTGTTTTTTCCTGCCTTTTTTTTCAGCCAGTGACACGGATTATCTATTTCTCGTGGCGTTTTCCATTACACTTAAATGATACAGCAAAATATTTGTGGTCACTTTGAATAAGTTTTTGTTTAAACAATTTACCTATGCAGATGCAGTGTAACTGGAGGAGTGTTTTGGCTTACATTCAAGATGAATATATATATTAAAAAAAATATATATAATTTTATATCTATATATGACTGTATTAAAGGAAATATTGGATTTTTTAACCAATTAAGATGTGAAAAATGGATTGTTATAAAATAAATATTGGTAAGTACTTTTATTTTACAAATTTTAGGAGAAAGAAAACTCACACTTCAAGTGAAATTTATTTGAGCGAAAAACTCATATGGACTTTGGACATTACCGTAATCACAATAGGGTGTGTATTACTTGATTTTCAGTGCTGGCCGGAAAAAGAAGTGTTTTTGAACTAGTCTAGGGTAGTATATATACTGCAACATTTGGAATGTAGGTAGACTCACAGAACATGCATAACTATGTTACCTGCCCTGGTGAATTATTGTTAGTATAATTGTAATGCTACTTCATTAGCTGATAATTAATTGGTCGTGATTGATACTTGACCATTGGGTGATTATATGTGTGTGTCCGGGAATGATGCTCGTTATCTCCTCCATAACTGATCCTAAACATCTCGTTATCTCCTTGATCAATCTGTTGTGTGTAGTTATTAGTAATTTATTGAGGAAGATGTAAAATAAGTCGGATAAAACTGATAATTAGTGAGAGAGCACTGTACTGGTTTTGCAATGATATTGTCATAAAAATTGATGCTCCTTCAAATGTATATGCCATGCACTGGGCTGCCAGATGACTCCCACACAAGCCCCTCCACCACCCCCACCCACCACCCCACTCCCACACTGTTCATACACCTAACCATGTGCATGTGTCAGAGTTGAGGCCCTCCCAGGGGGTCCATGTTCCCATGTTCCTGAAAAGTATTTTGTTTTGTTCCCCAAAAATATTTTTCCGATGTTCGCTTGTTCACCAAAAATATTACCAATAACAGACGATGTTCCCTTGTTCCCCAAAATAAATGGCCATGTTCCCTTGTTCCCCAAAACCCCTGGGAGACCCTCAGAGTTCAAAGATATGTTGGGTATTCATTCATTCAATGAACAAAACATGCATAGTACTTCCGGAGTCTGTCATTGGTGATGGTAAAAGTAAATGCCATTGGTGTATTTCATCATCCCTTATTAGGAGTTGTTGTCAAAATCAGGATAATATAGTTACTATTTTTATTTATTGTAAATACTTTTCATTAACTCTGGTAATTTCATGATAAGTTTCAGCACAACATCTATTGGTGTTTGTATTGGATCTGGCTATTTTGGGTCTGTGTATAATTAAAGCTGTTCACATGTTTTTCTGTATATAGCACCTAGCATGAATGTGATTGACAGGATGGATCATAACTTTTGACACAGATTGGTTTGACTTTCGAATAAGTATTACTATTAGAAGTAATATCTTGGTGCAGGTAGGAGCTTTATAATAACCAGATCTATAAATACTGCATGCAGTTAAAGGAGATCAATTAGTTACAGTAAAAGGCATTTTCCTACCTCTACCCCATCTAATAAATGACAGACTCCTGGGACTCTAAAACATTACGTTACACAAACTTTATAGGGCAAAAATATGTATTCAGACACCTTTATTCAGGCGATCGTGTCACAAAACCTGCTTATTTCCAACCTACATGATATTTACACATGTCTACATAAGAATCAAAGGGACCTTAATTTTTTAGATTTACATTGCCTAGAAAACCACAGACATATTAATAAACACTAGATAGGAAACTTCCTATCTTAACCAGTGAAATAATCAAAATATCACTTGGCACCTTAAGGGCACCTTAACGTTTCCTTCTATCTCCTCTCCTAATTATTCAATAAATTTGATGAGAATACATTCAAAAGATTCATAGTGAATAACAAAATGGGATTATAATAATATGTTTATTTTCAACATAAGAAATTGTATAAAAAGAAGTTTAAAAGTTTAAAATGTCATTATACTTCGCTTTTCTCATAAAAATCAAGGTTTTCACATCGTAAAAGTTCAGTCAAACTCCTTTTTTGCTCTAAATGTAAGAAAAGGCAAAATATTATCATTGGAAAGGAAATGAAATTTGTGATGGGATTTGGCATGAATGAAATACTCTTCATGATGTGTGTGTTTAAAGTTGGGAAATATTTTGTGAAATTGTCGCACTGTGCCACGTGAAATTTAGATAATTTTCCCAGTGTCTAATCTATTTGTTATTAGGTCTGTGTAAAACTGAACGTTTTCATATATACCAGTCCGAAAACGCTCCTATTTATCATTCACATGCCAGTAGTTACAATTCAAAATAATAGTTTCAGGGATCAATCAATATTGACACCATGGTAATTTTGTGTAATGAATATATTGAACATTTGACAGTTATGGTAAACTTGTTTTGATTTATGCAAGAAAGAGAATGGATCACTGTTTAATGAAGGCTGCAGGATTTAGGAAAGAGTTTTTCATAATGATTGGGATTTAGAAAATAGTTTTCTTCAGTTTGAAAGCAAAAAGATGAATGTGAAGTTAGATATTTTATTTGTAAATCCGAGATTGAACACCCATGTTGGTCAATGACCTACCGCCGTAAGCTTGATTTGGGAATAAGATGTTTAGCTGTTGGAGTGGTAATGCCAAAAACGAGTCATGGTCAGATATTGAAGACTAAACTAGAACATATTATAGAAATATGTTTCTTAAAATTCCACTAAAAAATGTCACAAAAAATATATATATATTTTTCAAAATATTAAAATGTGGTGTTCTGGTGTGTTTTATGATTTAAAGGGACACATGGCAGTTTTGGAGTAGTTATGAAGCATTGAAGTTAGTTTTATTAATTTGGTATCATTTTGACTTTAACTTGCAAGCTTACGTATATAATGAACTCAAAATTAATGCAATTTGGAGTAAATTTTAAAATTAATGATTTGACTGTATCTGTTGCAGTGTAATCATATAACAAATAATAATATGTAAAAACAATTTGCTTCAAACTTTTCAAATAATTATTAACATTAATGATTTGGAAATTTGCAGTTATGTAGAACAGCTGTTGGAGTCCACAAAGCAAAGATTGCCGAGTGTCCCTTTAAGTAATACTATTTTCTTATAATAATAAGTGTGTGTGATTATTTCTACCTTTATACCTTCATAAAATTTTCATTTTAACATAATTAGCCAAATTTGTGACATATTGGCCCATAAAACTATAGCTATGGGCCATTGGTGCCAATCATTCCTTGGTCAGGTGTGACAGTTAACACCATGGCCATATTGCTCCACAAGATAGTGGTAGTGACCTCCCTTGGGCAGTAGAATGTATCATAGATTATTATCTCCCCTGTGTTGCCATATTAGGGTTTTTTAGTGCAAGTTTTTGATTATAATCAAAATCAATATTTATGTTAGTTTATGACAATTGGCCTGAGGGTGGGGAAAATGAGCATGTATTATTCCGTGCAAAAAAATGGTATCTCCGCCTATACCATGCATAATATAGGCTACTTGAGGCGTTCTTGTGACCGTTCACTCTTTGAACAAATGTTGTATAATTATCGAGTATATCAAATTGGAGCATCAGGACACCAAGTTTCATTATCATTATAACAATAATTGATTCATTGTCCTTTTGTCCCAATTATAAAAATCATTGATCCACTGAAACTGTTTGTGAAATAATCACTGACAATAGCAGCAGTGGACGCGATGGTCATTTAATGATTCGAGGCAATAGTTTGTAAAAGAAGAGACACTTAACTATAATTGTGGACGATTTAATTGTTGGTAAGTTGTTTGTTTTGCTTTTTACATAACTTCCAGACGATTCTTCTATTGGTACATTTATTATGTCAGTATATTGCTGACATTTTATCAGTCTGAAAGATTGTTTTCTTTTTTTCTTAAATAGAGAAATTTGATCTTAAAATCATTTGGGAGTCATCTTGGCAGACATCTTAATAAGATTATATTCTCCAATCGTATATATTGCATGTTTACAAGAGAATTTGCAACAACTCTACGGTTCTGCAGGTGAAAAGGACTAGACCCATTCTGCTTATCCTTATCTAGATGTAAATGGAGAGTGAGCTTGGAATGTTCATTCCTGTTGGCGCCATATAACCTTTCTGTGTTGGTGTGCCGTAAAACCCAAATTCAACTCAACTCATATGTATCCTAATTTCCCCTCTCTTTGTGGCAGCTTGAAATTACCTAAACACTGTGTTGATGAGCGGTTCAGTATTTAATTCAGTTAATTAAATCTGTAGTTATCTCTGTACCAGATTTTCTAGAAGGATAGTTTGATAATAACCCTTCATTATAAATTATATCTAAGGTTATGATTTGTAAACAAAAGACGTCACGCAGGATGTCCGTTTCCTAGCTGCTGAATTATGATTAGTGCCATCACCTGTTTATTTTTACCTATAATATGCCTTCATCAAATGTTTAGTTTACAAACAAGGAGATTATTGCTATGTCAATTGAGGCGCCATGGACCAAAGTTGGAAAGTGTGGGAAACTGGCAATTGTCATGCTGCCCTGCTCAGGACACTGGATGCGGGTTGTAAGAATGTGTGTAACTCAGGTTTATAATCTCCTTAGTCTGCAAGGCACATATCTAACAGGTTATTTATAAAGAAACAAACGGGTGTTGTTCCATCCTTAATTTAAGTTAAAGGGAGTACATCAGGATTTTCATGGGGGTCTAGATGTCCGACTACAAATTGACAAATATTATTATTTTCTGTACTGTATGTCCTAACATAATGAATGAGCCTAAAAATGAGCCCTTATTTGCAAAGAAATTCATTCTGCACAGTAATACGTGCTATCCTAGGTGACGCACCAGGGTTAATTTCAGCATTTTACGTCCGATTCCGTCATAGCTATATGCTGTTTTCAAAGTTTAGATAGTAACACAATGGTTCTAACATATTTTGATTGGCATAAGTGTTTTATCATGAACTGGAACAATTTTATGATTTAAGATGTTTCATGAAAAATCCTGATGTACCCCCTTTTAAAGCTGAAGCCAATCCCTCCATCACCTATGTGCACTTCATTTTTTTCCCAGGAGTCAACAGACTTCGTCCTTCAGGTGATCATTTTGATCATTATTCCCTTTTTACTTTGTCAAGAAACTGCCACCCAGCAGATATAATTTCAGTAGCATCCTTCTTGTATGTCTTTTTTTATTAATTAACTTGTTTGCTTCAGCTTGTTAGAGGAGTGGACAGTAAATGGCTTTCCATATTTGCGACCAATGTTTATTTGATCCAGCAGCCAAACCCACAGTTTCAAGAATATTGCTATGAAACTAGAAACGCCATTTGAAGGGCGAAGCATACCGGTATTTAGAATGACCATTACAATTTTTTTTTTTTTTTCAAACGATCTTAAATTCAAAGGTAATTCCAGTAACTTCTAGTAGCTATCATATTGCATTTTAGTATTAAATGCTGAAAGTATTCTATTCACAGAAATATTGTAAATATAATTGCTACATTTCTTATTTCATATAATGTGGAGTAAGCTGTATATCTTGAGGGATCGGAGTACATTTTGGGTAAAGCTGTGATTGCATATTTTGTGCTTTTATGCCCAAACAGCTAATCAGTTATTTGAGTTCAAGACCTGTCAATCATGCCGAAAATGTAGGTGACAATGTAGGTGACAATGTGGGAGGGAGGAAGATATTCAAGTTCCGACCAAACACTATTTTATTTAAACATGATTTAAATGGGAAAAAATAGTATATATATACTGAACAAAAAAAGTTTAGCACAACTATGAAAATGCATGTGGTTTTCAAAAAAATGTGTTGCTTTATTATTTTCTAAGCAAAGTAGCAGAATTACCTCCCATATATTAAAAACCACTTATTTCATTATATAAATGTATTGCTTTGAACAAATTTAATGTTAGGCATTGACAGTAATTACCCATTCTGTTATTGTTTAAAAAACTGCTAAAAATATGTTCACAAATGATTGTTATTCTCAAACATAAACATTCCAAATTGAGTAATTTTAAAATTACTCCCTTTTCATTGAAATGAGAATGATTTTCGATAACCTATGAAAGTATGTTCCAATCATATTTGCTTTATTTTTATCACTTGACATCGAACATACATGGCTTTGTAGCTCGTCTATGGAATTGAGATGCATTTTATGTGCTAAATTTATTTTGCTGGGTATATCATTATATATCTTAATCTATATATAATTGTCTAACCGTGTCAAACAAGTGTACGTGTGTCATTGTCACAAACTTGAGGAAGGCGAAGTACATTTAATCGGTTTCGGGTGTTCAAAAAAATCCCATTCTCTGTGTTTGCTTCCATTTTAATGACCTTATAATCATAGCAAACTAAAAATACACCCTCTAATTTAATTTGCCATGATTTCTACTCTTTTTGAAGTTACAGCCAACAATGTTTGTGACCTAATTTTTTATAGGCCTTAATAATACTTAATACCCAACAGACCATTATGTGCTAATTTGAAAATTATACACATTTTTTTCCTCCAGCCTTCACTTGATCATACACATTGTACACGAACCACTGCGGGAGTTAGGAAACTTTCTGACGCTATATGTGGCAAGGATGAGAATTTTAAAAATCAGATTTTTTTTTATGATATGCTTTTTTTATAACAACCTGTTTGGAGGAATATATAAAGGTACTTTTTCCTTGCACCATTTTAAAAAGCATGCATGACTATGTTGTTTAAAAAAATCAAAATTAAATAATATATATCTTTTTTTATTGAATGTTTTATTTCTACATACACTATAATGTACATTCAGTGTTATATTAATTGTATAACAGATCCATGTGCATTTTGAAAATATATATATAGAAATAGTTAATAATATAATTGAAGAAGAAATAATAGCAAAAGAGAAGCGAGAAAGAGAAGATGTCACTACTGTAAAGTATACAAAGTCTACCCTTATGTTTTGCAAGTTGTCATAAGATGATCATGGTCCCTGTATTCTGACGAAATTAGAGTTACCCTACATTTCTAGTGTAACAGATTGCAATGTGTGAAAAACATAAGGCCTCCTTTTTTTAATAACTTGGTTTACGGATCCGCCGATTCTAATTTTCTCGTTTTGGAAAAAAAAATAATTGTACTTTTCATTTATTTATTTTTTTGTTTTTTTTTTCCCCACTCGTGTCAAGGACTAGAATTCCGTGCAAGTTTTTCCCACTATATTCGTTTGTTGTATCCTGCATTTGTTGTCATTCATTCATGTTAAGACATGTTCGGTTATCTAAAGTATGCTATTAAACATGGATTTCGATAGGGATCTACGAAAAGTGATGTTCGATTTTTGATTCTCTCCCCCTTTTTGACTTAAAACGTCTACATTTTGCTTGTAATTTTTTTCTCTCAATTTCACCCCCGATTAATTTTATTTTTATTTTATTTCGACCTCCTGATGTAATTTTTCCAAAAAAAATCCATAAACCAAGTTATTAAAAAAAAGAGGCCTAAGGAAAATACCTAAAACACCCTTTGTTAAGCCTCCTCGTCCAGGCCTCGCCTTCCCAGAAAAAGATAAAAAATAATGATAATTATAAAACCAAAATAAACCAAAGAAAGAGATGGCAAACTCAGTGAAAACTGCATCTTGTCGGTCACCGCTCTCATCTGACTTTAGTGTCCTTGTGTGTAATAAAATGGACATGAAGGTTACCATGGTCATAATTTGGGGGTTCCTGTCAGGTGTGAAGTCTCCCATAAACTTCACACTAGCAGACTATGGTGATCAATCCCTTGACAATTATAGGTGACACAGATGTGAAAATGGCCACTGTCATCTTCAAAGGGCTCGTTATATACATGATACAATGTGCTGTATGTGCTGGAGGTGTTGGTGATAAGGGCAGAGCCAAGATGTTAGGGAGCTGTTAGGGAGCTGTTAGGGAGCCCGGTTTGGATGTACTCAGTTAAGTTTATTTCAATGCTGTTTTACCTCTATTTTTTTTGAAAATTGGTGGAATATATGCAAACTACTTTCATTTTCATAAATGTTGATAATGGGAGCCATTGGGGTTGCCTCTGCTTGATCCCCGCATGAAAAGAGCCCCTTATATAATTTGGTTTCCCGCCCATTCACAGATGATGGTCGGACATTAAATTGAGAGTTACAGTAGAAATATCATTGATTATTTACAAACATTGATGATCTGCCGGCCTCCCCCAGGCAATGACATTATCTGTAAATGTATAACAACTTGTCATACCACAGGGAAAGGTGTCAGAGTGATGAACCAGTTTTGGAGATGTGCTTATGACATTATGCTAATGCAAACTTTATGGTGTAAATACAAATGATTGGAAGGTCTACTGCATCTGTGGATATTACCTGTGTCATATGGAACATATTTGTTTTACTTCATCTCACAAAAGTAAGTTAAGCTGTGAAAACATTAAATTTAAGAATATTCTTCCGTTATTCAAAAGTTTAGGATACTTAGAAAAAGTAAAGTTTTAAAAATACGCTGTTTAATTGGATTTTTAAGGCATTATGCAATCCAGTCTATTAAATAGAATAGAATTAAACTTTGCAGACTATGCCTAATAAATAGGTTTCAAAATTATTTCATTCGTAAACTAATGTGCTCACTGGGGATAAACCCTATCAACGCAAATAGATTCTCGCAAATAGATTCTCGGCGAAAAATCAGTCACGGTTGCGTGACAAAAAGTCAGTACTGCCTGTATCATGTAGTTATTCGGTAAAACAATGCCATTGTATAAATCTGTCACGGTGTCCTGACGATTGCAATTTTAATGTCACGGTTTCTCCCTTACAGTGTCATGGATTTTCTATGAGGATTACAGGGTTGATTAATGCAGGGAATCTTAGATACCAGTAGGTTTAAGAGTGTGATGGAGGTTTCTTATGAGGAAGGATCTTCCATATGCATGAAGGAAGTAGATGTTAGTACATCATGGAAGATGAAAGTGATAAGTCCACCTTAAAGAGACACACGGCAATCAAGTTTAGATTTACATAAAAAAAATGCATTTGTTTAATCATTAATATTAATTTAATATAAGAATAGTATAAGGCAAATTGTTTTTTGCATATTACTAACTATTATATTTCATCTAATATATTCAAACCCATGTTAGAATAACAAAGAAAAGTTGAACAATCAACATTGTATTTAAATATATGCAAGTATATTTAAAGTCAAAATGATACTGGATTAATAAATCAAAAGGCTAATTTTAATGCTCAACCCCGGGGCTAGAGGGCGTAAATGGTAGCAAGCATTTCTCACTACCGCTCATGAACAGCCGCAATCGAAACTGCAATTTTTTTGTATTTATTGTGTTCCGCGATTTCCAAATGTCTCATTTCATGCTCTTTTTCCCTTTAACGAGTACACCAGTGAATACAATCTTGTAGTATATTGGTTACACTAGAATATCAATGAAAGTTAATTGGTTACACTACAATAGCATACAAAGTCACATGGAATATAAAAAAAACAAATATGATGGGTATGACGGATATATGAAGATTTAATAGCATCACAATAGTCTTTGACACTAGCCTACACAAGCCGCATGAATTGATGTATGGACAGCCTGAATTGATGTATGGACAGCCTGAATTGATGTATGGACGACCTGTATGGACAGCCGTATTGGCTTTTATTAATAACATCATTTGGTGATATCACCTATTAGAATAGGCGATATCAACAAATGGTGTTTACAAAGGCAATACGACACCCCATAATGATGGTTGTGTTCATATCTTTAAACTGTTCTCCTGCTGAACAGTAGGCAGCTAAGTGTACACACATATACTCATAAAGTTGGTGTGAATCACACTATGTATCATTTCCGTGTATGTTAAATGGAATAGTTTTATGATTAATCCTGTAATTTGATTCAACTCTATATATTTGTTTTTTCCTGTCCCTGTGACTTTCGATACATCGTCTAACCGCTTACGTACGTGATGAAAATCACCAAGAATAATGATTGCATCTGCTAGTTAGACTCCGAAAAGAGAAAAATTGTCAGTGAGTAACCGTAACATTAAAAATGTTGTTGTCGAGACGCCGTGACACTTTCAGGGAGAAACCGTGACATGCATTTTTTAAAAAAACAGTTCTTTTTAACCCTATGACAAACAATATGAACTAATTATTATTTTCTAATGGTCTGTATACATGCTTTAATAAAGCATAATGTATTAAAGTGATATACGTTTTTGAAGTTTTGAAGTTTTTAAGAATTCTTTCATTTGATAAATTGATGTATAAAATGTGGTTTACATAGAAACTATGCAAAACACTTTTATTAAACATAATTAGTTAACTCATATTAGTGTATATAAGATCGCACTTCATGTGAAAAACTCGCTATAAAGCAAAATGCTTACCATTTTCATTAAAAATCCATGTTTGTAAATAGAATTGTTGAGAATCATTGACTATTCGTGGCGAAACCGATACCACTGTCGATGAGCAACCATGATTGGTTTTCGTTGAGAATCCATTTGCGCTGATACCGGGTTTTACACCCAGTGGTGCTACAGCATTGTGTCCCATGAACACTGCTCTTATGTTTACATTGTGTAGCGTGCAGGGTCAACTGGTTTATTTATAGTACATGTCGTGTGTATATTATGAACATTAGATAAAAAGGTGACGTAACCTTTTACTGGAGGGCAAGCTTCAAAAGAGTTAATATCTGGAGACAGCGGGTGATTTAATGCAAATTTGACGGTAATGTTATACACTAGTACTCGACACAAAGTCTGTATCATCTCCGTTAAGGTTGAAAATAAATGTATTGTGGCTTTAAAGCCCGACAGGCAGCCCATATGAATTAATACTTATGATATACAGTCATCAAGCTTCTTTTTTTTTTAAATCAAGAAACTCATTACTCAAGGAGTACTACAAACGCTCAAAATATCCATTTTTATGCAAGAAATAGAACTCACTGTGTTCTGAGAACACAATGAGTGTCTCCTGTTATAGAACTCACTGTGTTCTGAGAACACAATGAGTGTCTCCTGTTATAGGACTAACTGTGTTCTGAGAACACAATGAAGTCCATGTTTTGAAGAAAATGATTATTTTAAGTGTTTGCATTTACTCATTCAGTAGTGATTTTCTTGACTTTCTGGTACATTTATTTCTGGATGTGGCAAATTCTAAACGAAAAATAATTCTAAAATGATTTAATAAACTGTTTATAACGGTTTGATATTTTTAGGTAATCATCCACAATTCTTTTCCAGATTGCCTCTGTATAGGCCTTGGTAGCTCACTTAAATTAAGGTCTCGTCTTTAGAGCTTCGGACCCCTGCCGCATGTCGGTCTGCTTCCTTGTGGAAGCATCGTCATCTGATGGGAACTCCATCCTTCATCTCATCTCCCTCTGAGGTTGCTGTCCTAATATAACCTAATATGATGTGTCAACACGACTTTAAAACCCAAATTTGATTTCATTCCAGATCACCTCTAGTCCCTTTAAATTCCCCATTAATCAACATTCAAAATTTAATAAATACATTATTTTAATATGCTGAAAAATTTTAATCCCTTATGCCTATAATTCATTTCCAACACCTGCGTGATCCAGGGTTTACTTTTAAAGCGATTTGTTCAGCGATTTTCTATAACTTTGCTCGTAAAATATCTGAGCCTATATTTTTGGCTTTATATGAACGTATAGTGCATTTGACTGCAAACAAATTAGTAAGTCTTGTTTAAATTTGTACAGCATTTTGATTCCCCTTGGTATACATCCAAATCAATAATCGATGGCATTCTCAATAGATGGATAATTTTGGAGGGTTTTGCATTGCTTTATTTAGCGTATTGCCAGAACTGTGGTCTTAATTGAGCGGAAATGTCACGAGTCACGAGTTGGTCAGTTGTCCCACATACATGGGTGGTTAAACAAACTTGGCAAAGTGAAAAAAAGTGATATTAATAGTTTGTCCATTGAATAAAATGTTTGCATTCCACAACTTAAATAACTGACCATGTGTTATTGCTAGGCACATAATCAAACTAATAATAAACAAGATCCTAATTATAAGAGCCACAGCAAAATATTTTGTTTTAATTAAATCAGTGTGGAATTTAAAATAATGCCCTCTATTACAGTACTGGATTAAATTCATGTTTCTGTAATTTATTGTGTTAACTTAATCTTCCAACAAATTAAATGTTAAATATGTACCTGTCATCATTTAGCGAAGGTTACATGCCAATAAATTGAAGAAAACACAAAATTAATTAAAACAATGTTATATTTTATTGAACATCTGGTCCCAAAAAATTGAGTCTACCATCAATAGTTAATTGGAGAAAGATAACCCAACAGAAAATCTATTCTGGCCTTGCCCTTGTATGCTATTATTATTCTAATTGTCTATCGAGGTGTCCAATGATTTGAGACGCGTACGTACGTGCAATCAACATTAATTTTGTGGCAATGATTCTTTTTTCAGTATTGGTCACCTTATTTGTATTTGTTATAAAATAAAAGACGCTATCAACATTGCTGAAAGGATCCAGAGTTCACTTCTAAGCTACCAACAAATAAATGTTAAGTTGAGTTTGAAAGGTGATAAAAAACACCATAATTCAAGGGTCCTCCAAACTGTCATCATGTAATCTGTGTTGTATTGCTGGGCTAGCATTTATGGAAACCTTTGAGTATTTCATACAATATGCGGACCACAGATCTGGGCAAACATTGAAAGGCAAATATTGTCCCGTGGTAGCCATTATATTCAAATTGGTCCGTAACATTCGTTACAACTGTTCGATTGTTATGTTCATTTTTACAGTAGGTACAAATACAAGTTGTTCCAGTTTGTTGGTAAAAGAAATAGGAGGAAAATCATCAAAGAGTGTGTAAAATAAAATACGAAGTACCATTATTATTGTTATGAAATGGAATGTAAAACATGTAGAAAACCTTTAAAAATGAATAAAAATAGCAGTGATTGTTGTTATATTGATAGTGGACTTTGAAGCGCAGAGTCATGATGATTAAATTATATGTACAAAGGAAATAGGAAAATGAATTGACCATTGAAAAACTATGCAAATTCTGTACGGATATGATCGTTGTACGGATATGATCGTTGTACGTTAATGTTTGTACAGTGTTAGAAGCGTAATCCAGCACATTTGGGCGTAGGCCATATTTGAAGATGTATTCAGACCCAATATTAGAGGGAGTATTGACAAAAGGATAACGAGGGATATTGATCTGATTTAACTCAGTCACTTCTCAAGTGGCCTCCTGGGTTAAGGTTGCATATTTGTTCCATATTAGATGATAACGTAAATATTGCAGAATTGACCGTTGGATTTCATAAAAATTTAAAAACTCAGTGTTTTCATATGTGATACATAGTTAATTAAGGCTCCTTGTGTGGGTTTTCTTAAAAGTTGGAGTTTAAATAATTGTTTATGAAACATTATAGGTGATTATGTTAATGACGGACACTTAATTTTTGTTTGAGGAAATATTATGACTGGAATATAGATGATGTAGTTAATTATAATTTAAGTGCAGTGATTGTTTATTGAATTGCTTATGGGCTTAATTTAGGTGTAGAAGCAGATGTTTAATAATGATGATAATCACAAAGGTATTATTAAGTGAGATTGGCACATGGCTAACCTTTTCACCTATTCATTTTATTGATTTTTCAGTTTAATTGAATGTGTGTTTTTTCTCGGAATAAATTACATCGTTATCGATTCAACCATTCTGAAAGTAAATGTGAAACTCTTTCAGTTTCCATAGAATTATAAATATTTTTTTCTGAATTGTGAAAGACAATATTAAATATCAGATTGGTACATTTAGAAAAAATCTCCCATTAATAATTGTTTTATTCTGTATAAAACGACCTACTAGTGCATGCAATTAAGTATCTTTTCTAGAGCTTTGATAAACACCTGATAATTATATGCAATTTTCATGAATGGTTTCTAATGAAGCAGATATTGATTATTGGCTTTTGATTGGTCTATTTTTCGGCCGAATACAGTATGGATTTCTGGAAACTGCACGTGTCAGTCATTACGCACGCACGTGATATTCAAACATGTTTTACCAGTGGCTGGATGCCTGCTGAGGCATGAAGATGAAGTATGCTAATTAGGTTGCTTTGAAAACAATCATGCTCTGCATGTGGTCGCCACTTCCTTCATTATACATTGATTTATTAATGGCGAGGGGAAGTTTTTTTTATTGCACACATGAACACAAATTGATTATCGACTGCCAAGTGCTGACTCATTTGAGAATTCTTGACAATTTTTGAAACTGAAGACAACTGTGGATTCATTCCATTATTGTGGTGAAGCGATTCTGCATTCTTTGGTTTAGCTGTTTCTGGTGAAAATTCTTTAAAGATATGTTTGTGATGCAAGCAAGCTAATTTTAATTTTGAATCTTTAAATCATCAAAATTAAAATTAATACTCTTATATGGCACATTATAATTTCGATGCATCTAATTGATCGTTGACTGCAGTTGGATTGGTTAATTATTTTTTTTATTATCTTTTGAGTCATTGTTGAATATTTTCCTTTGGTTAAGTTGATTAATTGAATTTTTTGCATTTTTTTTTGCATATTAGACATTTTCTGGACATTTTTAGAGGTTGGAGAAAACTGACTTAATTGCGTATTTGGAGATCGATACAATAGGATAACAAGATCCAGACATATATAATTACGTCATCTATCATCATAGTGATTCATGGAAGGTGGGGTAGAATTGTTCTGGAATTATCACCCACATTATCAGGCAATTTTGTAGTTTCCTGAAGAAGTGTGATAGGCTTAATATTTCCACAACTTTCATGATTAACAGTTTTGGAGATTTGTTTCATTGTTGACTATTATTATATCAATAGTTTGTGCATATTCTCCCAAGGACTATATTTTGGAGTTATACGTGATCTTTTGTGTGTAATCATGGTTTCATATAGTTTGATGATTGATAATTCTTTTAATTTAAAAATTGGAGTTGTCGAAAATACATTTAATACTTGTAATATGCCGCCACGGACTGAAAATAGTATAAAAAAAATAATGTTATAAAATGTAACACTGCTGCATGTCTGCTTTGTAAACTGAATTCTACTCATAGATCACTTTACATCAACTTCATAGCATTCATAATATTCAGCAATAATAAAAACATTTACTCTTCAATGGATGTCGGTGATAGCTAGTAGGGACCAACTCACTAACTTCCCACGTCTCTGCCTGTAGATGTGAAGAACCGAGGATGCGATGCGAAAAAGTGAAGGAGCAATCTGTTTGTCCTCGTTCTTTGACTGCTTCGCATCCCGTTTTTGCTCCCTTGCTCCTTTCATCACTTCATCGATTCTTTGCGCCTAAAAATGTGCTTCTTTGCATCACTATTTCGTCTCCTCACTCCTTTGCCCGTACATGAAGAGACTTTGAAGTGAAGTCGTGATTTGGCCCCCAACTATAGCCACCAGCTATTCCAAGCTCATGATTTATAGAGCCTGTATATGATATTTGAAAAAACTACTGTTTTTCCTAAACAGTAAATTTTCTTCTACAATTAAGTTCACATGACTATCTATTTTGTTGCTGATTTCAGTATCATGGTTCCATTTAACAATCATGATTCAGATCATGATTCTGCCATTATCTTTTTCCTGCCTGACTTCAGAATCATGATTTCCGTGATTACCGGTACTTATATCTGTGACATGAAAGGCGTGTGAATTATGACCTCCCTGTTCACAAATTTGAAACACAAGCATGCATGTTCCTCAGGGCTCGAGGTCTTTGATAAATACAGACTGATTTTAAGGTGAGAAGAAAGGAAATACGCCAAATTAAATTTAGCTTGTGCTTGCTGATAAAGAAGGACTTCTGTGTTATTTTGGTGGAGTCGATAAGATTCGGTTTGAAGTGGTAGATCACGTTTTTTGGAGTGGGGTAAAAAAAATCTTTTTGATTTCGCAGAAATGTTAAATGCCATTGTGTGATTCAGGATGGTTTGTATTTGGTCGAAATATTTCATGAATCAGATTTTATTTTGGGTTAATAACAATGATGGTGATAAATGGCGGGAAGCCATGTTGTGTAGTACTGTTATAGAACTGCTATCTTTTATAATTTAATATAGGGAAATGTGATCATCTGTTGATTTGGATCTTGTGTTAGTTTGTTTGGAAATAACTCACTCGGTATATTGCAGTATACAAGACTTGCTGTTAATTTTACTTACTCGCTACATTGTTTTTAAAATCCATTGCCAAGTGAAATATAACCAAATTAAATCGACTGAAATACGATACTATTTACTTTCCACTGAAGTTGCCTCTGAAAATAATTTAATCATTCAAATTAAAGACAAGTTAGAATACTTTAGATAGAATGTGAAACGTTAAAGGTTTAAAAAAAAAAAATAGCATTTAATTCCTGCTAGAAGATAATATTTGATAAAGATACATTTTCTGTAAACTTGGAAAAACTTTTGTATGACTGTAAGTGCTGTGTGATACAGCGGTAGAGCATCTGTCTCGCTTGTGGGAGGTTGTGGGTTCAATTCCCGGCCGGTCTTACCAAAGACTTCATTAAAATGGTACTGGTAGCTCCCTTGCTTCACGTTCAACATGTAACTGATTGTTCTAGGACTGTTCGGCCAGGTTTCGGTATAGTGTGACTGGGTGGGGTATCATGTCATGTGTTTATGGCGTGGTATTCCAGTGGGCAGCACTATAACTGATATAGTGTTAAAATGGCGTTTAACTCCATTCATACATGAAGTTACTTAATTGTTGTTTGGTCATGTTGTTTGCTTCCAAATTATCAAGTTTAGTGCAGCATTTAAATTGTTGTCGTATGTCTGGCTATCTTTGAAAACATCTATATTTATACACCCGCTTTCACAAAGTGAAGTGGGGGCTATATAGGAATCATGTTGTCTGTAATGTCGCATCGCGTAACCCATTTTTGTCCCGTCACGTCGCGTCCCGTAACACATTTTTGTCCGTCACGTCACGTCCCGTAACACATTTTTATTAACATCATTTCTCAAACAATTTTCAATGGTTGTTCCCAAACTTCATATACTCATAACAACTGATGACCTTATGTCCCTCTTCATCGCCCATCATTGATTGCCTAATTTATTACAGAATTATGGCCCTTTGTTTGACTTAGAATAAAAAAAAGCGAGTATTCCTCACCTTCGGTGATAGTTCTAGTTGTATACGATCTTGTAAAACCCTGTGTGGGAGTCGTACTAGGTGATTTCCTTGCCAGATATATGTAATTTTGTTTATGTGTCTGGAAACTGCTTCTTACTAGTATGTGGTATACGTGATATCACGTTTTTATAATGTTCGAAAAACAACTATATTATGCAAATGGAGGCTTCCCTGAACTGGATTAAAGATTAAATTGCAGGATAAATCTCTAAAAGATCTGTGTTCCATGAATAGCAAATTATAACTCCAGTAATACTTATTGATAATTCGGTTTCTGAGTGTGTTGGCACTTGATACTGATGTCAACCGATTAATTTTATGACTTTGCACGTGAACAGCTTCTTCGTGAGGACGTGAGCGTGGCACGCAAACTGACCTTCACCTTTAAAGAACAATAGGTTTAATTAAATCTCCTACTTATATTCTTGTCAGACTCTAATGTAAGAAAAAACTGCACTGATTTATCTGCACTGTGTGGCAGTGGAAATTGAATTGGATGTTATATATAGTCGCGCCAACAGCTAAGGTCATGTGGGAACTTTCCAGCTTCCATTGGTGGAGGAAGACCACTGGGCACTTTGCAAGCACGGGCTGGCACCTGGCTAGAACAACCGACTTTCCGCAAGCCAGCCGAATAGCTTTCTCACATAAAGATTCCTGTCCTATGAAAAAGAGAGCAAGGAAAATGGGCGTTGCTGATTAAATGATTTTGATGACTGCATCAAACGATTTTGATGACCGCATCAAACGATTTCTTTTTGATTCTAGGCACTTTGGGGCATTTATAATTTTGCAGACGTAATGGGGCACTTATAATTTTGCAGACGTAATGGGGCATTTAACGTTTTGCCCAATTACTATTTTTAAAGAAATGTGTGTAGAATGAACATACTCATTAGAAAATTATAATGTTCTTGAAGATTTTAATTTATTGTTCATGATAATTAAAAGTCTATATAACAGTCTATAGAAAAGCGTGAAATTTCATCTACCATCATCGTTATCGACTAGGGTTGATCTGGTAGATCTAACAATTTATTAAACACGTCTTTTGGGATAAATCACATGTTGTGTGTCTGTCACAGAAGCCAAACTGGTAGAAAATAATGTGGGTCGTAGACGTGAACCTACAATGATAATCCATTATCCATTCATCGCTGGACTGGTTTCAGACCATGATAGATTATAATCGGTGAAGCTTCATTATTATTCACAGATCCGGTCTTTGGGGACTTGGTGCATATATTCCTGGAATTGGAAATGATTGGAAAGTAATAGTGTAAGCGATGTTGATGTTAGTTTTGGGTTAATGTCATTTTTGTGTCGCCTGCATTACATGGCAGAAACTTAGGATCACTTTGTCCTTCATCCGTCATCATCGTCGTCGGCATCCCACTGCAACCTAACCTTGGCCTTAACTTGTGAAGTATTTATTATTATTAAATACTCTGAATTTGCATTTTGGCAGAGTTATGTCCCTTTTTATGAAATCTAAGCTAGCTCACAGTTACTTGGCAGAATATGAGCCTACTGGTCATGAAATTTTTTACAATTCTTCCTGATCAGTTATTAAGCTTTAACGAGTGTTGTTCTCCACTGTTATTCATGAGGCCTAAAAAAATATGTGTGTTTAGGGTTACATGCCAGAAAAGAATAGGTAGGGTAGGTTTTATATTTTATTTAATTTTTTTATATTTTATTTAATTGTTTTATATAGAAATATAGCATTTTTTACCCAAATCACCCTTGTTTTTTTTTATTTTTCTGGTAAATTGGAAAAAAGTGCCAGTTTTCACCAGAAATAATAGATAGGGTCGGGTAACCCTAACCAAACATATTTTTTTTAGGCTTGAAGGAGCTTCTGGCTTCGAACTTTATAGTTAAATTGTCCTTTGCTGAAATATGCAGATGGCAAGTCACACAAGTGCTCCCTGACACTTCCTTCTAGCTACTCTAAACACTATAGGAACTATCTCCATTAGGAACTATCTCCATAGGAACTCTCCATAGGAACTATTGCTTCTCTTTTTTTTACTTTCTCATTTTTAATGGAGATCAAAAATGGATTCCTATCAAAACAACAAACAGTTAAGTTATACGGCAACTGAACAACATAAAAGGTTTTACAAAATGGCGTCCTCTTAACCATTGGCTCTCAAGACTGATAGCTAACTTTTTTTTTTAGTGTAACACTCGTTCAGTTGATTTCTCATATCAGTCATTAGTATATGGACTGTTGGGGTGCTTTGCTATTGTGTTTTAATGTAATAAATTTACTTAAACTGTCAGGAAACTATTAAAATTCCTCTTTCTTTATATGATCAACATTACTGACCAGTTCATGTGACCTTTGGACACTTTAATGGCAGTTCTTGTTTCATTAATGTGTAAAATGTATATTTTGATTAATGATGCAAAGTTTTTATAATGGACAGTTTGTTGTGAAAAGTGAATACATTCTTGGCAATAAATCAGGCAGTGACATGGAAGCGATTTAACTTACCTCTAGATCAGTTACCCATAAGTATATAGGCAGACTCATGGGCAAGTCTTATGTGTCTTTTTGAAATTTGGTATTCTTCAATTGGAACTCACCCTTTGTTAAAAATGGTATAATATATTTGGAGAATGGGGAAAGGGTGGTGGCGGGGAGTAATTCAGTATGGATAGTGTCACAGGGAGCATTGTGGGGAGGTAATTCAGTTATGACTGCAGGTCAAAGGCAACTGTAAGGGGAGGTAATTCAGTAGTGACTGCAGGTCAAAGGCAACATTAAGGGGAGGTAATTCAGTAGAGACTGCAGGTCGCATTTAGCATTGTGAGGAGGTCATTCAGTTATGACTGCAGGTCAAAGGCAACTTTAAGAAGAGGTAATTCAGTAGTGACGGCAGGTCACATGGAGTAGTGTGGGGAGGTAATTCAGTAGTGACTGCCAGTCACAGTTAGAATTGTGGGGAGGTAATTCAGTTATGACTGCAGGTCAAAGGCAACTGTAAGGGGAGGTAATTCAGTAGTGATTGCAGGGAGCAGCATTGTGGGGTAGGTAATTCAGTTATGACGGCAGGTCAAAGGCAACTGTAAGGGGAAGTAATTCAGTCGTGACTATAGGGAGCAGCATTGTGGGGGGAGGTAATTCGGTATTATTAAATATCTTTAAGGAAAAATAGCATGAATAAGCAATAATGGCCTGGACAATTTAATTGGGTATTATAGATCATTATCCAAGCTGTATTAAATAAGGGATTTACCTGACAAAGGGGGCAGATCAATATAAGGATAATTTAAGGAAACAAGTACTCTTATAAGAGATTTGGACCTTTATAACAGTGAACAAATCAAATGCTGTATAGGGTGGATATCTTGAAGTACAGATTAAGGCCAAATATTTCAGATTTATATCTTAAGCTAGCTTATATGTTCTATGGCATTCTTTCAAATTTAAAGAATGAAGTAGTGTATTTGTGGCATGTTCTACTGTAGATCGATGTTTCACTTTCGCTGATGTCACAATTTCATATCTTACATAATGTGACAATCAATGTTACCCTGCTTTTTTGCTGAGTTTGGATTACTTATTTGGATATTTACTTCATGCAGTTAAATGCGCACATTATTTTGTTGGAATTCATCTGGTATGTGTTTAAAGTAGTGTTTCTTCAGAAATGAGTGGGAATAAAGGAGGAGTAGTCATCAGCGACGCATAATAAGCAAGCTATGGTTGAATGGTCGAGCGTTGGACACAAGATCGAAAAGTCGGGGGTTTGATCCCCACCTTTACCATATGTGTTGTGTCCCTGAGCAAGACACTTTTATCTGCATTTGCATAGTACTGGTTCTAACTATAGGAAGACATCGAGAGTGATTAAAATAAGTTTGGAGAGCTTTTGTTTCAATGGTTGTAAAATAAATAAGTTTAAACTAATCTAATATCTTTGACCTCCTGTGATCGTTTATGTAAAAGGTCAACACATTTTCAAATTGTTCTCAGTCCAATGGTTTCAATTGGCCTAGAGATAAGATACATGTCTACTCTTGAATATTCATACAGTTATCTCCAGGGCTACTAGTTGCTGTATATTAATCTCACATTATCAAACGCGCTTTCAGGAGTTTCTAAATTTGGCTTTGGTTGAAAAGGATAGCCTTGTAAATGGTATATATATAGGGGGCAATATCGTAATGTATTATATATTCTGTGATGAATTATAGAAATTTCCCAGTTTGAGAAAATCTATAACATATCCCTTCTTCTACTGTGCTATCTCGCCTAGTGTGCAAGATAGCATGTACAGTAGCCAAATGTTATGAACTAAACGATAGACATCACGATATTACGTCACGAATTGACGTCATAATATTACTCTGCGCTGTCGCCAAAGGAGTGACAGAAGAAGGAATACTTGTGTCAAAAGACGATTGGAAAGAAATTAATCACAGAATATATATAATATAGTTTAATTAACATTTTTGTTGCAATACGGAAAATAATTCACTCGTGAGAAATATTCTTGTGATATAGAAACTCGTGCGAAAACGCAGTCGTTTCTATATCGCAAGAATCTTTCTCACTCGGGAATTATTTCCCGTATCACTTCAACAATGTTAATTAAACTATGTATTTCACTCATTTGTACTATAGTGGTTAGAGATTGGATTTTTTTTTCTTATATCTCTATAAAACTGGACGAAAAAATAAAGATGTTTGCAACGTGCATAACTTCATGGCGTGTTTTGCCTTTGTTTTGTCTTAATTATCATGGTTAACCAAATTTTTGTGTCTCCATTATAATAAAATAATTAGAGATGTCGAAATAGAAAATTATACCATTTCCATCTTTATATGAGTAATAATCCTCGTTGAAGTTGCATGTCGACACCGACTCTGTAATAATGATTAAAAAAAAATCCTTCTGATTGTGTGGGAGGATCTGTAATACCTGATATGGAAATAATGGCCTACCGGGGATTCTGGGTGGGAAATGTCTATATTAAATGTACCGAAGTGGTTGACTATTCATCATTATATGACGGCTTACTTTGGTAACACTCTCTAGGGTTGGGAGATTATCTGTGTAAAACGGGTTTTGTTCTCCTTCGTAAAGAGTTTAATTTAACCATTATTAGACAACTAACATAAAAAAAGCTATTCTTGCTAATTAGAAACTGGCCTGGCGGCTTAATAATTAAGATAAAGACTCTGGTGAACTCTTCTCTGCCTGCAAGGGCTTAACTTGAGCAGGGTGTTTTGACATTTTCTAATTATTGCTGAGTGTGTGGGTGTCATATGTGGCCATATTTTCTTACATATTGAATATATTGTGGATATGAAAATCTTGCACAATTAATTATCAAGGATGTGAGTTCAGAAAATTCATTTTTCTCTGCAAGACAACTTGGAATGTTTTGTTTTCCGAATCAATTTTTAATTTTAATTTTGTCAGTGTTATTACATAATTATGGCCTTCAAATGAACACAATTAGTGATAATGTTGTTGTTTTCATGACATTTTGTTGAATTTTAGGTTTAAGAGGTGTGCAAACCTTACAGTGCAAACAACACATTTTTGGCGCAAACAACAGTTACCTAGATTTTTTAATGAGTGCACTAATTTGTTTGAGACAATTCAGCATTTCTTTTATCGTATTTTAAATCAATCACTGAATTTTAACTACCGGTATTTCAGAATGTACACAAGATAATGATAATACGAAATCTGCAATTTGAACTTGTTTTGACATTTTTAATAAAATCAGTTGAATGCAAAATATATGAAAGAGAAATGAGATGATTGAGAAGTCTTGGAATAATTCGGATGACTAAGCCAACATGTGCAAGTATTGCATTTAATATTACTGCAATATTAAATAAAACTGAAAATCGATGAACACTTGAGTTTGATAGTATGACTTCACTTGAGAGGGTTGAACTCTTCATTATGGATATACATAATATTTTGGCCACACTATGCTACGGAAACCGTCACAAGACAAGTGGCAAAAAGTGGAAAGCTCTGAAAGGTGAGATTTTATGATGGTAACACCTTTTGTTTCACTGCTTGTAGTGTGAGGCTGACATGAAGTTTCAGTCCGTATTATTTATTGTTGTATTGATGGTTATCATGTATTATTATTAACCAGACCCTTAATAAGGGTCAGCTGTAACAACCAGTTTTTATTTTCAATTTTGTATAATAAAAAAAATGCCAATATAGTACAGACAATTGCTATGGAAAGAAGGTTTGGATATTTACATGTGTATATGTATTTGATCAACTTTGTTCATGGTAGCCAGTGCCTACACATTGTCCCCAGAAATCACAAAAATAAAAATGCCAAAAATGCAATAAAAACAGAGGGGGTTACGGGGTGGATGGGTATGGTCAGTTCATATCAGTTTTTACTCGTAGTCTTTTTAGAAAATAAAAGAAACTGTTTTCGCTCGAGGTCTTTCGGAACCAAACACACCATGATTGTGCAACATTTCGAAAGATTTTCAGAAAGCAAGAATTCATATTAATATATGTTATTTTCTTCTGTTCCGATGTTTTTGTTGCGCAATCCAATCGCAGATTAAAAAAGCTTGAAACGCGGGTTATAAAAATATTGTTTGCTGCTTAAAATGCCATCAGAATGCAGGATTTGGCTTCCTCTAAAAAAAAAAAATCGGGGGAAACGAACCCCACTGTAACAACTTGCGCCTACACACTGATTTAGGCACAGCTATTCCCCTGGTTGCCGAGATCACAATAATGTCCATTTACTTCAGAAACACAACAAAAAGCAATTGTAAGGGACAGAACTCTTGCTGCTATCATTTTAGTATCAGTGTTTGCACTGTGTGAACAACGCTATAAAATCGCTTGTCTCAGTGTACTTATTAGAAATATTCAGTAAAATGTTGCCATTAAATTACCCTTAATTCTGCCAATCACATTAATTTAAGAACCTGAAGGTTTAAAAGTTCACATCAATACTTTCAGATGCTTTATTTTAATGGATTTGGGTTAATGCTTTTTTCAGTAATCTTTGCACCTGCGACAAAACTGAATGGCGCGCAGTGACGTGCATACGACAGACTTTACTAAACAACAGCATTGGCTATAATCCTTTGTAAACATCGAAATAGCGTATAGTTTCAAGGCTAATCCATGTTTGACTCGGTAAGGGAGGGAGGTTAGAATTTGAGGAATTATACTGGTATACACCTCTTGTGACGATATTAATTTTGACACCTCTTGACATTTTATTTAATGTTCCCAACATCGGTAGCGCATTAGGTTAATGTCTTAGTCTCCCACGCATTTGTAGTATCTTCCATTAAAAGGCTGTTCGCTATTAAATGTCATTCTCGTCTTGGAGAAAAATCATTACTATTAAATGTCAGGGTAGATCAATACTTGTAAATGGCAGAAGAAAGAACAATTTCAAAGCTTGATACAAGATGTTATCAAGTCTTATTTATGATGTAAACAAAAGTAGTTCCTTGTGGGAGGGATGAAGCCTATTGGTTATTAAATATGTTATGATCAAAAGCACATGCCGTAACTACTTGCACTTACTTTATGTCCAAAAAGACCGTGTTTAAAAGTTCCATACTAAACATCAAAATTATTACTAAAGGATTGTAACATGTTCACCCAGGTTGTACAATGTGCCACGATTTGAAACATTTTACCTAAATTTTAAAAACACTAAAGACTTTTACAAAATTCCAGTTTTACACTGCATTGAGGTTTTTACAAAGCGGTAGGTCGTGGGATCAATCCCCGGCCTCGTCATGCCAAAGACTTTATAAACATGGCACTAAAAGTTCATTTTGCTTGCTGCTCAGCATATACGGTATAGTGCTAGGACTGGTCCTGAGTATCAATATATGTGGGTGGGGTATCATGTGTCTACGTTGTGGTATATTCCAGTGTGGCAGATCTATAACGCTGAGCATAGGGATGGATCATTGCTACAAGTATATACCGTTGTGATATGACTAAAAGATTGTTAGAAGTGACAATAAACTGCCTACATATACATACAAAGTCATAGGTTTTTACTTCAGTCTATCAATGTACCTAGATTTTTATAAAATTTGAACTAGTCTTGCATAATTTTTTACATGGTCTAGGCTTGCATAATTTTTTACATGGTCTAGGTTTGCATAATGTTTTGCTTGCATAATTTTTTATATGGTCTAGGCTTGCATAATTTTTTACATGGTCTAGGCTTGCATAATTTTTTACATGGTCTAGGCTTGCATAATTTTTTACATGGTCTAGGCTTGCATAATTGTTTACATGGTCTAGGCTTGCATAATGTTTTGCTTGCATAATTTTTGACATGGTCTAGGCTTGCATAATTTTTGACATGATCTAGGCTTGCAATTTTTTTTACATGGTCTAGGCTTGCATAATTTTTTACATGGTCTAGGCTTGCATAATTTTTTACATGGTCTAAGCTTGCATAATTTTTTACATGGTCTAGGCTTGCATAATTTTTTACATGGTCTAGGCTTGCATAATTTTTACCGTTGTCTTTAAAACCTGGTTTGTATCATAGCAATTTACTATGATTTCATTCCTAGAATTGAAATGTTCAGTGATGCTTTGCAGTTGTAAAGGTATTTAGTTTGACTATTAAAGGTGAACAAGTTGCCCCAGTACTTCAGGACTACAAAGCTTTGATAGGAATATAAAATGCAGACAAGGTTACATAAAAACTCGAAACCTTGGCACAGAAAGCACAACTTTATAATCAGTTATAATCAAAAGCAAATTCAAATACTATATTTCAAACCGCTTGAATTTGATACGACTGATGGAAGGTAATCAATGTCTGAACTTCCAGCGAAGTAACAGCTTGTACCATTAATATCAAACAACCTTTTGAAACCGGTCGACATTGGAGTCCTTCTTTGGTCCATATTTTAGCCTGTCTTGTAAATTGCATTAAAGTTGCATATTATCAACTTACATACTGTCAACATTTACGAAATGCGGTCATGTTATCGTAGGTCTCAACGATTTCCTACTCATAAACTCTCATAATTTCGTGTCGTGTATCAAACCGTCGATACTTTGGCTGATAAGCTTGTTCCACTCAAATATTGTGCCGCATACTTCCCGCCATGGACTGCCCGCCATTTATTTGAAAATTTCAGAACATTATAAATCAGTTAATTTATGCAATGTTAAATGGCTGATTTTGTCAGTAGCACGGCTACCTTATAATTAGGATGAAAGACCTGGGCTACACATGCTTTTCACAAGCATTGTTGAAAAATATATAATAATGAAATAATATTGTGTGAATTCATTGTATTTTATGACGAAATATACGTTAAAATACACCAGAGACGTTTGGTACCCACTAGAATATTAAATCATAAAAACGGGGTCTCATAGGGGCCACCAGGGCAGCTGAATGTTCGGGGTTAAGGTGTCTGTCATACATCATACATGTGATACTTTCAGGACCTCAATCTGGGAGTTTAGTGATTTTTTTAAGGGAGATTCATGCAAAAATCTGGGAGTTTTTTTCGCGGACTATTTTTAGCGCGCAAGCAGTATTTTATAACCAAATTCCATAAACGAATACCTTAAAATACACTTTTAAACAAGTTTCTTCATTTATGTCAGGGGAGATAACAAGAATGAATAAAAACAGTTTTTAAACAATATTTTATTTAATAACCAATGATAAACATGTTCGCTGTTCATTTCGCTGTTGTTTGGTTATGCTCAATAATATTACATCAGTTATCATCTTCCATATTTCTGTCACACAAAAATCACCTTCATGTTTTTTATTACATCATAACCATAATAAAAACCCCAATCTAAGGATTCATGTTTACCCATTTTTCAGAACCAATTCTCTTGGTTTAATTCAAGCTAACAGAAAATCTTGTATTTATAAAACAATGATCCTGTGATATGCAATATCATTGAATATCACACTGAGATTATATCAACTGAAACAACAGATACTAATATTTATTGTTTAGGCGGGTCCAATTAAATGTGAATTAAATACAACCATAGTACACCTCAATAGGTGTTATTGTACCTGAATGCATATCAGATGTTTATTTTGATGTTGACACAAGATAGGATTATGATAACAGTTTATAGTAAGAAATATCATATTCAAAATTGACAATAAGTATCAATTAACATGCAATGTTAATAAGTATATTATTCTTGTGCAAGGAACATAACTTTAAGAATGATCACAAGAACAATCAAAAAACAAACAAACAAAAAACAATCCAAAAAGCTGACATACTACACATAGTTATATCAACATTTTACATACATGTTGTTTGAATACAAACACACCATCATTCTGACATTAGCATTTTTGTACAGTATACACTATAGAAAAGAAGCGATTTATTTTTTAAAAGTTAGTTCCTACACAAATGGCAATAATTTCACTTACTTAACCATCAAGACTACACCAATGGCAATAATTCCACTTACTTAACCATCAAGACTACACCAGTGGCAATAATTCCACTTACTTAACCATCAAGACTACACCAATGGCAATAATTCCACTTACTTAACCATCAAGACTACACCAATGGCAATAATTCCACTTACTTAACCATCAAGACTACACCAATGGCAATAATTCCACTTACTTATCCATCAGACTACACCAATGGCAATAATTCCACTTACTTATCCATCAGACTACACCAATGGCAATAATTCCACTTACTTATCCATCAGACTACACCAATGGCAATAATTCCACTTACTTATCCATCAGACTACACCAATGGCAATAATTCCACTTACTTATCCATCAGATTACACCAATGGCAATAATTCCACTTACTTAACCATCATATTACACCAATGGCAATAATTCCACTTACTTAACCATCATATTACACCAATGGCAATAATTCCACTTACTTATCCATCAGACTACACCAATGGCAATAATTCCACTTACTTAACCATCATATTACACCAATGGCAATAATTCCACTTACTTAACCATGACTACACCAGTGGCAATAATTCCATTTACTTAACCCTGACTACACCAATGGAACTAATTCCATTTACTTAACCATGACCACACCAATGGTAAAAGATTTACGGAGGCAAAAAGTAAATTGTCAAACCAAAATATAAAGAAACAATACTTCATTGCCTGGATATGTGAGGTGATTATTCAGCAGTTTTCATTATTCCAGTATATTTATGGTGTTGTTTTTGTGTCGTTGCAGAGATTGAGGCCATTGAAGCATGCCGCTGGTTGAGGGAGACTGGATTCCCACAGTACGCTCAGCTGTATGAAGGTAAGAATATCAGCGTTAACGCTTAGTGTGTGTGTCACTTTAAGGTCTATAGTTCATTGATCAACTTTAGTTAAAATCTGAGACTTATAATATGATTTGTGTCCCTTTGTATGATTTAAATTATTGGATTATGCCCCTTTACTTCAGAAAGTTTATAATTGCGGTTGTGGGCCTTCGTCAATGCAGAAAAGGCACATTTATCGCACTGGGCTTCAGTAAGTCGTCGCAGCAGAACTTGTTTTCTGCTTTGACCTTACAAGGGGATGATAAAAGCTCAGGACGACTTAGCTCACATCCTCAAATAAATATCATTGTAGCTCCCGTTTTCATCTATAATGGTTTGCATAGCGCTGTGGTCTAGTGGTAGAGCATTGGACCCATGATCCAAAAGTCGTGGGTTCAATCCCCGCCATAACCATGTGTTGTGTCCCTGAGCAAGACACTTTATCTGCATTGTACTGGTTCTACCCAGAAAGACAATCAAGAAGTACCTTAGAAGCAAATCGCTTACACAGTAAGTCCTGCACTGGTTTCGTGTGTCGTATAAATGACTTGTTTTGAAATTCAAGACCACTATGGCTTCTATAATAGATTGTTGAGGTCACTCTTGTGAATGTAATTACCGTTGCACCTAATAAGGGTGCGTTGTGAGAGATGATTCTATCCTTAATAATGATCCGGGGTGTCAGGGTTAATTTGTATATCTGATACAGGACTTGTGTTTTTTTCATGGACAGTTTTTCATGCTCCTGTTCTGTGTATTGCTTAATCGTTGGACTTTAAAAAAAATGTTTGCACCTGGTAAAGGTCACGTTTCATTGGCTGTTCTCTAACATCACACCTTCCCAGGTAAACACAACTTCGTCATTTGAAATAGATACTGCAAGATAGTTTACTAATTGATACTAATTTGGGGACTGTACATTCATTGCTTTGTTACTGGACTAATGTCAACAAGTTTGAAGGCCAACCTCAGTGGATAAATGTTTTCATATTTCATTACAAAACACCAGAATCACATTTTTCCTGATTTCTTTTGGTTTCAGAACTGTCAATAATACAATAGTCATTTCCTGATGAATCAATGTTTTGTCATGAAAAAATATGTTTTGGTTACCTAGTGCAGTGGGTTGGGTGGTATAGAATCACTTGGGTTAAACGTTTAAATAAAAAAAATGAAAAAGCAAAAATGTCTGTTTAGTTTCTGATTTAGATTTACCATTTTAGTTGTAAGTAGCAAAATTTCTGAAATGGTTGTCCTTAACTGTGAATTTTTTAATAGTTTCTTTTTTTTTGCAGCAAGAGTTATATAGTTCATTATGTCCCTATAATATCCCTATAATATATTTTAAGAAGTTAACTTATTTGACAGTTACATTTGTACTTTCGTCCCTAACATTTGTTATAACCAATGAATTATATGTCAGTTTATTGTGACAACTTGAATTTTTCGTTTCAAATTCACAATTCATTCCATAGTAAAGAATCATTTTTTCTGAGAGGTGTTGCATGTAGTGATACATTTTGCATAGAACAATACACCAAATCATTTCACTGCTGCATAAATGTATACTTAAATGATATATCTTCAAGCCAAGGAAATTGAAAATAATGTAAAATACATGAGCTGAGAAAATTGAATTTAAATTTATACAAAATGATCCTTCACGACCAATGATTCTATATACCCCTATGCACTGTAATCACCTTAGCCTGCTAAGCACGACTATAATAGCCTCTGCGTCTATTGTAAACCCAGATCATTTACAATGCCTGGCTGCTGATCAGTCATTTTCCCAAAACACCCCTTTGTCACATAAATGGAATGGTCTTAATTCAAAGAAAGAACAGTCCATTATATATATGTAGGGGATTAAGGGTTAAATATATTTATAGAAATATTTAAGCGATGATCATCCACATTTATGAAGTATCCCTAATTTGATTTCATCTAAATAAGGAGATTTTGTTTCAAGTTTGTTTACATTTATTGAAGTACTTATTGGCTACGCTTTTAGCCCAAACCAGAGTTTGAATGTTTGCCCTGTAAAACTGAACTTTAATACTCTTTGATCTTCCGTGTTTGCAACCCATTCCATGTTGACCTCTTTTAAAGGATGTAAGTGGTGTAAGATTTAGTCCTATTTAAGGGATTTATGTTTGAATATACAAATACCAAACAGTCTTGTTTTGTGTGAAAGTTAGAGAGTATTGCTTATTCAATTTTCATTAAAGGATTATGGTATTAAAGTTTTGTCGGAGAATTTTTATGCTCCCCAAAATATTCGGGGGGAGCATGTAGTCGCCGCTTTGTCCGTCTGTCCGTCCATCTGTCCGCACACCTTTGTCCGGAGCATAACTTAAAAACTACTGATGGGAATGCAATGATTCACACAATGATAGAGGGCAATGAGAGGAAGTGCAGAGTGTCAGAAGCGTAACTCGGTCATCATTCAAATTAGAGTTATTGCCCTTTGTAATTTTATACTTGGAATTCTTGTCTGGAGAATAATTTCAAAACTACTGATGGAACTACAACGAAACATCATACAATGATAGAGGGCAATAAGAGGAAGCGCAGAATGCAAGAACCATAACTCTGTCATTATTCAACTTGAGTTATTGTCCCTTGTAATTTTATACTTAGAATTTTCGTCTGGAGCATAACTTCAAAACTACATATGGGACTGCAATGAAACTTCACACAATTATAGAGGGCAGTCAATGGGAGGAAGTGCAGAGTGCAATAACCATAATTCTGTCTTTATTCTAATTAGAGTTATTGCTATTTGTAATTTTTAACTTGGAATTTCTGTCAGGAGCATTACTTCAAAACTACTGGTGGAACTACAATGCAACTTCACACAATGATAGAGGGCTATGAGAGAAAGTGCAGAGTGGAAGAACCGTAACTCTGTCTTCATTCAAATTAGAGTTATTGTCCTTTGTAATTTTATACTTAGAATTTTTGTCCAGAGCATAACTTCAAAACTACTGGTGGGACTGCATTGAAACTTCACACAATGGAGGAAGTGCAGAGTGCAAAAAAACATGAAATCATTCAACTTAAGAGTTATTGCCCTTTGTAATTTTACACTTGGAATTCTTGTCCAGAGCATAACTTTAAAACTACTGATGGGACTGCAGATTGAAAACTGCTGGGTGATACAAGGCCATACGATAAGTTGAGGATACATTTCTGGGAGCATCCATCGGTTCTACCGATTTTCTTGTTTTTATATACACGGGGCGGGCAGTGACTTCTAAAGTTTGTTTGTACCCACTCTTAAGGTGCTGGACTTCCAATGATTGATCACGTTTCACTGTTCGCTTTTTTCAATATTAAATCAAAAAAATCTTAGAGGAATATTTCATGACCGAACACAACAGTTACTTTCTTATTTTAAATAAAAGGTATAGCTGCAAATAGGATTAAATATATCCTGAGTAGATTAAAGTTGTAATATCAATTATGATGTTTAAAAAATACATAATTTTGCTGGATCATTCTATAATATCTGAATGTAATTCAGCATGAAGTAAATTCAGCATAAATTGTGCCAAAAAATTGCTTTACACAATATTTCTCATGTTGGCCTCAATAAATGAATCAAATGTACTACAGAATATCAAACAACAGTCAGATATGACAGTAAATTGCTCCAAATATATACCAAATATACACATGACATATTTACTGTTGGCAAGTGTCCATCAGATCAATTTAAATTATGCAAGAAGTAGGTCACATTCAGAGTTTTCATTTCTTACTAAAATAAAAAAAAAGGTTTTCTTTTCAGTTACCTCGTAACCTGATCAAGAAATACTATTTTAATTTTAACTTTTACCTCACAATTTCAGTTTTTCTTCCCACAATAATTTGTATTTTGTCCTTAACTGATGATCAAAGAGAGATGAGGGGACATTATTACAAAGGCTATAATCTTTCTCCTCGGGTTATTTTCGTTTCATTTCCTTCTTTTCTACAAAAACTTATGTTTGAAAGATTGTAATCTTCGATAAAATTTCATTTATTGGTTTAGATTACTTTAAGATCCCTTATCTCCGACTTACATATCATTAGATTAAATCCGACATATTTGATACCTAACGAAAAATGTGCACAATTTTGAGTTTTGTTTGAGAAAAAAATTGAAGCATGAGCATTTGTGTATCTAGGTTTTAAATTGCGGTAAACAATAAATTGCTTGTAATTGTGGTAAAAAAGGCATGCACTTACAGCCTATCAGGGCATAGTGTAATCAAATATAACTGCAGAATATCAGATCCTATATAGATTAGGAAACAAATTTGGACTTGTGAATCAGGTGATATAGATTGTGCGATTATTCTTGACAAATAAGGACAAAATAAATCAATGTCTGGTGTAAAACCAACCCCATTCTTGGCTAAATGTTTTGTTCTTTAAAACACAGATTGCTATGCTTATATTTATAATCTGTATGGGTGGTATAATAAGACTTTGTTTCTGTTGAATCATATATAATATTGATTAATTTATTCTAATAATAACATAGTTGATTTCAGAGGGATTAAACAGGGACTGATTTTGTTGAGAAATTAATATTTCGAATCCATGTCAAGCAGACGGCATGGATTTTTGATAAAACCCATTCTTCTTTTTTTTCTGTTTTTTCTGCTGATATAATATTGATATACAGTATCCTCAGAGGCCAGATCAGATATAAATAGAAACTCCTCTCATTAATTCCTATGTTTCCATGTTCCCTTCTTGATCCCTATTGTTGTTCATGTGTCTACCCATATATATTATATAACCAAATTCCAATCAACGCAATAATTACCTGTGTACCAGTTATGTCCTTGTATCTTTTTTCTCCTTTGTTGTTTTTTCCCCAATCATTTATCTCACTCCCTATGTATCCTCAGACCCCTGTGAGTATCTGAACACGTGGGTGTTTTCTTGCAGCATAAAACAGCAGCTGTTGTGGCTCATTGATTTCCCCCTATAAAGGACTGAATATCATTGGCAGTATTGGAAAAGCTTTAAGGTTTATGCCTATGTGTGGTGTGGTGTCATCCGAGTTGGCAGGCAGCTTCTCCGCTCTAGTAAAACACTGTACAGGAAAACTCAATCAAAATGCCCCCGTCATTCTCTTGTGCCCCAGTAGCACTTGTAATGGTTCATACTATTTTGGATTACATGGACTAGAGCCTGTGTGTCATCGTCAAGAATGGTTTTGTTTTGGAAAAGAGTTGCAGTGTTTATGAATATTCGGGATTTTTGTAATGTTAAGGTTGGTCAATGATATGATTGCTATGTTGACTGCTGGAATATCGGGACGGAATGGAGGATTTGCCGTCATCGATCAAATTCGATATGGATATCCTTGTTATTCATGGTAAAGTTGTATTTATTTATATTGAACTTATCTGTATATCGGTTTAAAATCTAAGGATTAGTTAGTGTCCGTCTACGTGTCTGTTAGGGACTCATTTGTGATGTCTAGGAGGGAGGGGAGTGGGGTTGCTATTGCCCGTTTGGTTATTGCAAGCTCGGAAAGCCAAATGTGAACGAAAATTCAGATTTAATAGATTGAGTATCCGTCATTCAAATCTGTGCGTTTGAGATTAGTTTACATCTACGTGTCGGTGCAGGACTCATTTGTGATGTCTAGGAGGGAGGGGAGTTGCTATAGCGAGACTCATTTGTGATGTCCAGGAGGGAGGGGAGTTGCTATCGCCACTTTAATGATGATGGCAAACTCGGCAGGCCAAATATGTTTTCCATACAAGAAAATATCGAGAGTTAATAGATCGAGAATCATTCAAAATATGTGACTTCTTTTTCTCATATTTTTGACAATTAATTAATCTTCTATGACAAGAGTTGTAGACACTGCATGCTTTGTTTCTAGAGTAGCTTTCAACTATTTTCTGGCATCATAAATTCCAGATTGTTTTGATAGTTCATTCTGTTATTTGTAGAGTCCTTAATTGCTACAGGAAACATTTCACAGACCAGTGATGATGCAATACTAAAATGTCTTCATGCACTGCAAGTTAAACGGTTGACCCATTTATGGTTCGTTACTATATACTTTCCTTTTTGATTGTGCAATGACCTGTCAAATTGTGCGATGACCCAACAGATTGTGAACCATATGCTGACATTACCTTAATCCTGAAAAGGAAGGAATGTTTAATCTTGTCTTGTTGTAGGTTCATATTCTCTTCTTGTTCTGGCTTCTGCCAAGTCATTGAGTAGTTACTGTGTGGTTTTCTAGACTTTTGTTGTTTTAATATTCATATATACATGATCATCTTTGTGTTTTGCCTATATTGCCTGATTGTGCTGCCTGGTTTGTTAGAGGATAGAGCCTGGCCTGGATTTCCATATTAACACTCATGCATGTTTAACCCTTAACCCGCTACATATATATAATGGACTGTTCTTTCTTTGAATTAAGACCATTCCATTTATGTGACAAAGGGGTGTTTTGTGGAAAATGATTGATCAGCAGATGGACATTATAAACCCTGATCAGCCTGCGGGTTACTGTAAGGCTGATCTGGGTTTACAGTCGCCTTTAGCAAGCTAAGGGTTAATTGGGATAACAATAGGGTAAGAGTGAGGTTTGGTGCACCCTAGAATCTGGTTTAAACCCCACAGTGGCCTTTTTGTAACAGACTGTTCCAAGTGGGTACTCCTGTTGTCAACCATTTTACCTTGTGATGTCGCATATTTTGCTTCTATTTTACCCCTTATAATTGTTGCTTGTTGTGAAAGAATGTTGGTGGACTGTGTTCTGTGAATGCTGAATCTACAGTTGTATCTACAGTTGTATCTACAGTTGTATCTACAGTTGTATCTACAGTTGTATCTCCAGATGTATCTACAGTTGTATCTACAGTTGCATCTACAGTTGCATCTACATTGTATCTACAGTTGTATTTACAGATGTATCTACAGATGTATCTACAGTTGTATCTACAGTTGTATCTACAGTTGTATCTACAGTTGTATCTTCAGTTGCATCTACAGATGTATCTATAGTTGTATAGTTGTATCTACAGTTGTATCTACAGTTGTATCTACAGTTGTATCTACAGTTGCATCTACAGATGTATCTATAGTTGTATAGTTGTATTTACAGATGTATCTACAGTTGTATCTACAGTTGCATCTACATTGTATCTACAGTTGTATTTACAGATGTATCTACAGATGTATCTACAGTTGTATCTACAGTTGTATCTCCAGATGTATCTACAGTTGTATTTACAGATGTATCTACAGATGCATCTACAGTTGTATCTACAGTTGTATCTACAGTTGTATCTACAGTTGTATCTACAGTTGCATCTACAGATGTATCTATAGTTGTATAGTTGTATCTACAGTTGTATCTACAGTTGCATCTACAGATGTATCTATAGTTGTATAGTTGTATCTACAGATGTATCTACAGTTGTATCTACAGATGTATCTACAGTTGTATCTACAGTTGTATCTACATTGTATCTACAGTTGTATCTACAGTTGTATCTAGTCTCAAAGCATCCGTTTCGTTATCATGGTCATTTCGAAGAAAACTAACAACAACAACAAAAAGAAGCTTACCATAAAAGTATAATAAAACCAACATCACCCAATAAAACCAACATCACCCAATAAAAATATGCTTTTACAGTCAGTGTTTCTGGTCTCAAAACAACCAAGGCCTAGTTTCCCATTTCACATGACTTTGTTTTTACACATGTATGCTCATGGTATATTAAAATAAAAATGTGAAAATATTAAGGCACTCTCGGACTATAAGGGGAAAATAAAGCTATTGTTTTTTTCTTCATTTTAACCGTCACCAAAAGGGGACCAATTTATTGTCTGTCAGATATTATCGAATCAGTGCATAGTGAAATGTCAACAAAAAGATAAAACAACACATGAAATACATTATAAGGATGTTTCTTAAATTGCATTCAACAGGCTGTATGCTTTATAATAATGGAATTGGCTGAGAAATCTAGGGCAAGAATGGTCAAATGTCATTCGAATGAAAAAAAGAAATAGAAAATGAGACCGCATGCTATAACTAATGCTGTGTAGGCAGGCAAGATGTGGACAGTAGAGGTCAGTATTTCGGTCAATACTAAGTGTCCATGTAGGCCACCATGTCGGAAATGTACTATCTTTGTTGTTTTGCTTGTAAGATTAATAGAAATGGTGTTGTTTGTCAGTTGAACTTGAAATAGGATGATAATTCTGTTAAAAATGGACAAGTTTGGCCCAGCCATCTGGGGGCTCGGCCATGTCTGGCATGTAGACTATAGGTCAAATACAGGTTAACAAGATCGGTTTCCTGTACCGTTTTGTTGCGGTTGTTATTTATGACGAATGAACCGGTGTCTGCAGTTTGTTGGATGGCCTCATTCACCTTCTCTTCTCCTTCCTTGATCACCTGTCAAATTGTCCAACTAAGATCAGAAGACTTTCACACTAGACACAGTTGCCTGATTTATCCCCCTTTATCAGTTTGTTTGTTCGTTTGAATGGTGTTAGCATCAGTTTTAGCACATGTTAGGCCATAATATTATACGATTGTCAATTTTTTGTGGTAGAGGCAGACCATTCCATCTTTCCTGGTTAGAATCATTACTGTATACTGTAAAAATAAAATTAATCTCACTTGACAAGTCAAGCTGTTGAACAACTTTAATTAAACTTTTAAAAAATAAATCATTATGACTTTTATCTGGATTATAACCTTTACATAACAAAAACAAACAGTCATCATTATAGTTTTGAAGACAGAATGTGAAGGCAGATGATTAAGGCTGTATGAATTACTGGTATGAGGTCACTGCCACCCTATCAGATGTTAGTCATCATACCCGTGTCACCAGTCACCGTGAAGACAGCTGCAAGGGAGTCTGACTAAATATAACAAAAATATTGTCCTTTCTTTCAAATTTATTTTTTGAATTTTAAATTACAGGGTGTTACAGGGGTACCCATCTTTCGATACTAGACTAATACTGCGTGCTTCAGTGGATAAACAATAATGAACAGTTTTAGTTTTAATTGCGAAAATCTCCATCAAACATGATGTAAAAAGAAGATGTTTTAAACGTTTTTATATACTTTTTCGTCTGAATAATTTTTTATAATAATATATAAAATTTAAGAAGTGATAATGTTAGTTAGTTATGAAAAGTAGAACCGCATGTCCAGTCCATTAGATAGGTGATAATGACCGTTATGAAAAGTAGAACCGCATGTCCAGTTCATTAGATAGGTGATAATGACCGTTATGAAAAGTAGAACCGCATGTCCAGTTCATTAGATAGGTGATAATGACCATTATGAAAAGTAGAACCGCATGTCCAGTTCATTAGATAGGTGATAATGACCGTTATGAAAAGTAGAACCGCATGTCCTGTTCATTAGATAGGTGATAATGACCGTTGTGAAAAGTACAACCGCGTGTCCAGTACATTAGATAAGTGAGAACGACGTCTGCAGCAACACCTTATGCTGTGAATTTCTGGTGCTAGTTAGAACAATGCCTCGTGTGAGACACTGATTTGTCATCTAATCTGGGTTCATTGAGAGCTTGATCATTCATTATGCATGTGACCATGGAACACCACCTAAGGACATTAGATCTATTTGTGACTAGATATAAATTATTTAGAAATCGGTCAATCATATGAGGAAAGTAAGAACGCAGTGTTATTTGAAAAGTCAATAAATGAGAAAGAAACTGAATCAAATAGTATCCTTTATTTCATACTATGTATTTCTAAGGTTAGGCCAGACTTTTGTAATTTTTTCAGGTTTACCGACCCGCCGACCCAAATTATTGCCGAAATAAAAAAATAAAAAATAAAAAATCTTTTTTTTTTTCTTTTTTTTTAAATTATTTTTTTAACAAAAAAAAAGCTTAACTGGCTTGACTGGGACAGATATTTTGATTAGCCAGAATGCACAGTTAATTTTAGACTTTAATACATGGTTTGGGGTTTTCTATCCGTCAGTTTGTCTGTCTGCATACAACAGTTTATAAGACCACAAGGTGAAATTTCATGAAGCTTGCAACAAATAATCAAAATAAACCATAATAGATTGCCTTTTAATTGACTTGTTACCTTGAAACTAAGATTAAAGTCTTTTAATACTATTATACAGTCTTTTTTCTTTTAGACGCCTTTGGGGTATGTTTTCATGATTTTTTTGATTTTTTTTATTCCCTCCTCCTACCTTTCATTTTTCCAAAAATAAACTGGCCTTACCTAGATATACTGGTGGTCAATGAAAACGCACCAGTAGCATATCTCCTGTAGGGGCTACAACTCATCTGTTTTAGACAATGCCTGAAGAAAGATTTACATCTGACCTTCCCCTAGGTTATCTAACTTAAACTACATGCTGATGGGACATAAAAAGGATGTCCTGCAAAAAAGATGTTCTAATTTATTGTAGCTTTGACCTTATTAGGAAGGAAATGACAATTGTGGGTCATATTATTAAATTTCCATGTAGTATGTAATAATTACATGCTTCATTTATTGATGTGTTTAGTGCAGAGTAAGTGCAGACTGTCATGTTGTAACAATACGGATGACAGTCAAGGCCTTCGTTTCATTGTGAACAATCATAAGGCTATGTGTTCCTAAAAATAGATTTTGACAATTGTCCTCAATGACAGCTACCTTGGATGTATGCCACCAGTGTTATAGGGAATCGGCTTAAAACGTTTTTCCTCATCTGAGTCATTTCTGCTCAGCATCTACAGATACTTTTGCTCCTACATAGAAGTTGTACATAGCTGCATGAGTAACTTAGACTCCACCCAGTGATGTAGGTACTTGTAGTTTATCCTTGAATTGTTGAATTGGTGGCAGAATATGCTTATTTAACACATAAACTGAAACAGTTGAAGAAGCTCTCGGAAGCGTTACTGAGAATTACGCTAACAAATAAACTGAATAAAATTAAAGTGCACACACAGTATGCCGAATATAAAATAGTTTTTGTACTAATTAAGCTGTATCCCCTACACGCTGCGCCGATGCTAAGCACAACACAAGAAGTGTGCAGATCCAAATGATTTATTTATATAGCACAGGTAATGTTTATGTAAACAAGAGTTAAAAAGTAAGCGTGCCTTTTTCCATTTTAATGAAGCATATGGGGTGGGGGTGGGGGAGGGGGATTTTAATGCAAATTTTACAGTAATATTATACACACATACTTGACATAACGTTTATAACATTTCTATTATCTCCGTTAAGTTTAAAAATAAGCATATTCTGACTTCTTGTGTGTCTTAATATTTGTTTATTTTGGCTTCATACTTTTTTTAATGGTCTGTAATGTTTAGGGTTATATTTTAGAACACTTCAAACAAAAAGTTTGTAATTATTTTACCTACATTAGTCGTTATATTCTGTGTTTTTTTGTCATCCTTGCATCGACCTTTGTTTATAATTCTACCATTTTCGCCTGTCACGGCTGCGGGTTCGAATCCCAACTTGTCTAGTGATAAAGTATTGATTCTTACAGATGGCAGGAGGTATACAGTACTGGTTCCACCCAGGAAAAATCAGGTGGTCTGACTCTACCGCATACCAAATCAACCATCATATATGGCCTAACATGTGCTAAAAATTACAATAAACACCATTCAAACAAACAAACAAACAAATAAACATCGTAAGTCCCAGGTGTATTACCTTCCACTAGTGAGCAATAATTTAGACATGTTATATGGCACTGCATTGTGCATCATTTGTTACGTGTCCTTATGTGACAGTTGCAACGTTGACCCTCCAAATGCACCTAAACTCCACTTAGATGTGGTGACCATACAACGAAGATGCACTGGCATGTCAAAAGTTGTCCATTGTTAATTGGCTATAATTGACACACGGGTGCTTGAATAATTAATTAACAAGTTAATTATAAGTGTGGTGTCGTGTGTGGGGCTGGAATAACTGTAGTTCATTAATGTTGCTTCTGTGGATGTGCAACGCTTTATTCTGGAATAAAAATTAACTTGGTTTTACCTTTAGTATTTATGAATTTGGATATTTGACTGAATGTGTTGATGCTATAAGAAAATATCAAAAACAAGTTTTAATATTATGGTGACCAGATTTTAAGGATTTAATTTTAAATTGAAAAATTGAAAATGAAAATGAAGCGTGTCAGAAGAAAGAAAATGAAGCGTTATATTTCAAATTTATTGTTTGAAAAAGTTGTGCATATTTTGATGTTTGTTTGGAGTCAGTTTGGGTGCTGCAGTATCAATGTTACAGGTTGGTTTATTTTTTTTGTATCTAAATTTAAATGCATCTTCATGGATAAACCAACTCTTTTTTGTTAAAAGTAACAATTCTTTACCTTTTTGTGTGTGCAAGAATTGACGTCTGTGATGAGAAGCAATATGGAAGATTGTGAAGTATAAATTGTATAATTCAGCTCTAACATGCTTCCATTGTTATAAAATTCTCAAATATATGCCTGCTTTTCCACTTTAACCCTAAGCATGACTACAATAGCCTTCCATTGTAACTCGCAGGCTGATCAGGGTTTACAATGTCCGGCTGCTGATCAATGATTTTCCCCAAAACACCCCTTTGTCACAGGAATGGAATGGTCTTAATTCAAAGAAAGAACAGTCCATTATATATATGTAGCAGGTTAAGGGTTAAGAAGGCTGGGTTGCTCAGTGGATAAGGCCTAGGCTTATAAGAGCTACAGACCATTGCCTAGCGTGTGTTTGCTCCCTTCCGAAGGCAATAATATAATTATGTCTGACGGAAAAGTTATCCTTCATCACATCTCCCCCAGAGGTTGCTGTACCAATATAACCTTATATGATATGTTAACGGGCACAAAACCCATTTCATTTCAGTTCCCTCTTTAAAGGGACTTGAGGCTATCAAGTGGAATTGTAGATTTCAAACCAAATAAAAATAAAAACCATCATTATGTGCTTCAGTACCAACAAAATGTGGAAGGGCACAAAATTGTCTTGGTAATTATTATTCATAAAACAGCAAAGCCTAGAAACTTGCCGACTCAGCAAGATAATTAGTTCATATTGTTCTTTAAGTCTCTGAGACATTGTTGTTTTGGAATCAAAGTTCATGTTTTTTTCAAAAATATGTCTTAACTGACAGAAAAATTTAATAGTTAGTAATTTAAAAAAGGGATCATAATCACTATGCAATTTACTAAGCAGTGACTTGAGGGAACAATACTATTTATAACTGCAAATTATTGGTGAATATTAGGTCGGATCCATGTTTTCTTTATAATACAATATCTTATTTGATGTCAAACACTTCACAACAACTAATTATCCCTTCATTTCCAGACTGTCCATGGTGCCTTGTTGGGCATCATCCCTTCTGCAGGTTCTACGTCATACAGCAACTGTTACCATGACTTTCTGTAAACTTGTAGCATGTTTCTTCATTGCAGCCAGTCCCTTCTGCTCCTACGTCATACAGCAACTGTTACCATGACTTTCTGTAAACTTGTAGCATGTTTCTTCATTGCAGCCAGTCCCTTCTGCTCCTACGTCATACAGCAACTGTTACCATGACTTTCTGTAAACTTGTAGCATGTTTCTTCATTGCAGCCAGTCCCTTCTGCTCCTACGTCATACAGCAACTGTTACTATGACTTTCTGAAAACCTGTCACCCAATCAGATTGATTCGTAGACTGGTAAACATGTTTGCTGGAACTTGGTCATCAAAATTAGTCGCTCACATCATGGCCGTACTTTTTGTCGCTCGGCGACTGTTTATGACATGTTAATCTTTTGACAGCAGTTGGGTACAAAATGCGTGAGAAATTGTCATGGTCTTACTCTGTGTTGGGATGTTATAAAATTCTCTCTGTTGGGATGTTATAAAATTCTCTCTGTTGGGATGTTATAAAAATAACTCCTGCTTCAGAATTTATTGAAATATTCTGTATACAATAATTTATTGAAATATTCTGTATTGCCCCTATCAGTGTTTTGCCCCACCGGAGGGGTGGGGGCGGCGGACTTATACAGGACTTTAGACAGATGGTGATTCCCGATAGGCGGGATTTAGATCTGCCCCGCAAGACCGCCTCCCGGGAAATAGACTTGGTCCAACGTTGCTCCAGGGGTGAGAATTAGACACCAAATTTTACAAATTGTCTAAGTCCCAATGGTCAGCCAATTGCAAAGCCAAAATGGGAAATTGCTGAAGATATTTTATTCCTTTTTTACCATACAAATTCCTCTTTCTGAATGATAAAGCTGTTTTGAAAGAAATTTTTGAAGTATTGTGTATGTTTTTAGATGGTTTAGTCAAATTCTCAGCAATACCAAACCTTTTCCTTTGTTGACATTGAAAGATTATTTTCAGTCCATTTTAAGATGGCCAGTTCCCTAAAGACATCATTAAGTAATGACAAACTTATAATCACCTTGTTTACAATGTAAATTTTTGATATTTTTGGATGATTTTGCTGACAAAAACATACACAGCTGTCCCAGTGGACCTAATGTTATGGTCATATTTATAATACTGATTGGCTTCTATTTCCAGATATTTTAGATGGTTTGTTGCTATTTTAAGATGTTGTGTTCACAGTGGAAATATTAATGTATACACTGTTGACACTGACTATTTATTTGCCTGTATTTTCAGATGGTTCGTTTCCGGTGGACATAGAATCAGTGGAGAAGGACCATGATTTCCTTGACAAGGAGGACATACAGTCGCTGTTCAGGTACACTTTTATCCTAGGGGCCCAGCATAGACACACCCCATCTGTAGATACACCTCATCTAACCTAGAAGCCCAGTGTAGACACACCACTTCTAGCATAGGGTAGACACACCACTTCTAGCCTAGGGGCCCAGCATAGACACCCCATATCTAGTCTAGGGGCCCAGTGTAGATGCACCACGTCTAGCCCATGGGTCCAGCATAGACACACCACTTCTAGCCTAGGGACATAGCATAGACACACCACTTCTAGCCTAGAAGCCCAGTGTAGACACACCACATCTAGCCTAGGGGCCCAGTATAGACACAGTCACACCACTTCTAGCTCGGGAGTCCAGTGTAGAAACACCACTTATAGCCCAAGGACCCAGTGTAGAAACACCACTTCTGGCCTAGAGGGCCAGTGTAGACACACCACTTCTAGCCTAGAAGCTCGGTGTAGACACACTACTTCTAGCATAGGGGCCCAGTGTAGACACACCACTTCTAGCCTGGGGGCCCAATGTAGACACACCACTTCTATCCCAGGGGTCCAGAGTAGAAATGCCACTTCTAGCCCAAGGACCCAGTGTAGAAACACTTCTAGCTTAGGTGTCCACCACTTGTGGCCTAGGTGTCCATGTGTGAGATACACCACTTCTAGCCTAGGGTACCAGTGTAGACAAACTACATAACTCCTCCTACACCGTTCAGGTTTTTTCAATTAAATTTTGCACAGAATTATTGTATAGTATCATGTGAAGATGTGCACCTGACTTTAATTTTAAATTATAGAAAAAAAATACAAGAGTTATGGAACTTTGAATTGTTGTCCTATTTAATATATAGGGAAAATAAAATTATGGAGTGAACTACTCCTAAACTTTTTCAATGAACAACTGTACAGTATCATGTGAAGATGTGCACCTGCGTTTTTAAATTTGGAAACAATTACAGAAGTTACAGAACTTAATTTTTCTAATATCTAAATAATACATGGGGAAAATTTATGTTGAGGCCTTCTTTACCATTTATCCATCAGGATTCTCTAATACTGATATGGAAATCAATATATAAAAGATTCTCAGATTTCTTGCTGACTGTGAAGTAGTACCTAGTAACATCCGGGGGGGAAAAGGTTATCGTAATCAGTGGTGTTTTAATTATTTTATTTAAGTTTTTAAATTGCCTTAAGTTGAATCATATCCTGTGATAGAAGCCAGTCATTTCACCACAGACCCCGTCTGACAGTTCAATATTGTTTACCATTACTTAATCATGCAAAATTGGAAAGTTAATATTGCTATAGCCTACCCAGGGTAAGAATAATATTGAAATACAGACCGCATGATTTCGTGAGTTTACCTTAACCTATTGAATGAGCTGTTTTCTCAACATTTTATGAATGAAGACATGCCTTTGTAGTAAATTGTAATTTTGAAATTAATCATTGTGTTCCGTTTAAGTACAAGAAACCGAGTTGTTCCATGACCCTTTATGACCATGTTGATATCTTGTAACAGTCTGGGTGTTTTGATTTGTGGTTTCAAACTACTTATGGTAATATAATAACCATAATTAACCGCTTTATGGCAGTAAAATTTGGGGAAAAGGAAAATTGAGGGCTAACCTATAAATTTTGTTCCACCCAAGCAGTCTTTTTTTTTTATGGCAGTAAATCAAAATCGCTTTTTAAAATGTGGTTTATGGTCTTTTCGGAAAACACCTCATGGTTCACACATGGTTCGATTTGTGTAAAACTTGGGGTGTCCTGTTAGTGTTCCTACATAACTCGCACTTGTTCAATCATTAAATTATTTTTGCATATTATTGAATGGTGATAATATTACACCAATATTATATATAAACCTCTGGTAGAACAAGAAGAATTAATAAAAAAAACCTCAACATTTTATTTAATTATATGCAAGCAGGTTTAAAGTCAAAATGATAATTAATAAATCGAGACATTCACTTTAATGCTCGATAACAACTTTAAGATCGCCACGCGTACCTTTTAATACTGACTTCGATAAGTTATATCTTCATAATTAGATCCCTTTGGAGGGGTATGCAGAGGGGTAGAATCCCCGCAAATTCATGTTCATTTTATCATTTTTTGTTCATGTTCATTAAAGGTCTTCATCATGATCCCTGCATTGTTTCAGGTGCCATCTCGCTCACATCAAAAGAGCATTGGCAGAAAAACAATAAACGTGGCTCCAGCGTAAATGGAGTTTCTACGATAGAATTTGCAGCAACTCTGCAGTTCAGGGTGAGAAGGTTCTAGGCCCATTTTCCATATTTTATCTCTATGTACATGGAAGATGAGCTTGGCATGTTCATGCCTGTTAGGCGCCATATAACCTTTTCATGTGTTGATGCGCCTTCAAACCCAATTCAATTCAATTCATAATTAAATACTTTAAGATCGCCACGCGTACCTTTCAATACAGACTTCGATAAGTTATATCTTCATAATTAAAGGGACACAGTCCGTAAGTAAGCAGATATTGAGCATAATCAAATAACTGGCTGACTTTTATTCAGTGAAATGTATACATGAAAACATGAGGATAGACCCTAAGAAGTATGTAGGAATACATTCGTGAGTTTGAAAAAAAAAAGTTTTTATTATTATATGTAAATAAAGTGGGACCCACAATATTTACCTTTTCTGCGATCACGTGACTTCCATAAGCGCATTAGGTTTTCACCATAGTATGTATTGCGAAATATGTATAGCCCACTTAGCTCAGTCGGGAATGTGATCGACCACTTTACGTTCACGCACACTATTTTTACTGTGAGTGTAATTTTAGTTTGGGCTGTGAGTTCAAACGCACAAAGCGGATTTACTTTTTTTTGTAACGCGATTGAATTCCGTTAAACAATCTTGCTTTTAATTAGTAAATATTCAATAATGTTTAGTGTGTATAATGTTTGCAAACATAATTATTGTGTGTTTTATAAGCTAAAAGTTACGGACAGTGTCCCTTTAAATACTTGGGAATATCAAAATACAAAGTATAACATTTGGCTTGTATCAAAAAGTATTGACTTTGTTTATCTGTTAATTCACGATTTCTGCCCTATTAAAATTATACAATGGAAATATAAAAGATATATAATATTATCATAGCCACAAAAGGATTCTTTGATCTCCGTCCAAAAGTGTTACAAGTCCCGGCAATTATTTTACGACTTTTATAAACAATTGCTGACTCACAGCCTTTTGTTTTAAGTTTTAATGATTTCAATATAAAAACAATCGCTGGATATTCTTTGATATTCTTCCGTAACCAGGTGTTTCATGAGGTGTTTGGATGATTCGTTGCTTAGAATTCAACGTTTAAAATGTCATTGATAGCGTTAAGTTTCTGTAACATTTTTCAAATGACATAAAGTGATAGTCCTTTTGGATTTTAGTGGGATACAGGATTGTTTGAAGTTATGTATATTTAAGTGATATAATTCCAATTAGAAGGAAATAAGGTAAGATCATTCAAATACTAGAAAACATGATATCTTGAAATCAAAGTTTTACAACTCTATAATTACCAAGTGCTTAAAGGGACACACGGCAATCTTGATTTTTAGCTCTACTGATCAGAGATCAGCAGAGCTTATGCCGTGGTGCGGCGTCCGTCGTCCGTCCGTCCGTCTGTCTGTCCGTCCGTCTGTCCGTTAACTTTTTTTTTGTAGCGACTACTCCTCTGAAACTACTGAATGGATTTTCATGAAACTTTACAGAAATGTTGCCCATGAAGTCTAGTTGATCCTAGCAAAAATTCATGTAGATGTGAAATCCAAGATGGCCGCCAAATCTAAAAATAGGTTTTTAAAAAACAAGTTTGTAGCGACTACTTCTTGAAAACTCTAAGGGATATTGCTATGGGACTTTTTCTAAAATGATCAACATGACATTATGTTGGTCCTTGTCGAAAATCGTTTTGATTCGACGTTAAACATGGCTGCCAGCGGCCATCTTTGTTTACATAGAGTTATATAATGAAAACTTGTAGCGACTACTCCTCTGAAACTACTTGACGGATTTTCATGAAACTTCACAGGAATGTTGCTCTTGATGTCTAATTGATCCTAGCAAAATTTCAGGTCGGCCGAAAATTCAAGATGGCCGCCACGGCTAAAAATAGATTTTTAAAAAATAAGTTTGTAGCGACTACTTCTTGAAAACTATAAGAGATATTGATATGGGACTTTTTCTAAAATGATCAGGATGACATGATGTTGGTCCTTGTCGAAAATCGTTTTGATTCGACGTTAAACATGGCTGCCAGCGGCCATCTTTGTTTACATAGAGTTATATAATGAAAACTTGTAGCGACTACTCCTCTGAAACTACTTGACGGATTTTCATGAAACTTCACAGGAATGTTGCTCTTGATGTCTAATTGATCCTAGCAAAATTTCAGGTCGGTCGGAAATTCAAGATGGCCGCCACGGCTAAAAATAGATTTTTTTAAAAATAAGTTTGTAGCGACTACTTCTTGAAAACTATAAGAGATATTGATATGGGACTTTTTCTAAAATGATCAGCATGACATGATGGTTATCCTAGTCGAACATTATTTTGATTCGACGTTAAACATGGCTGCCAGTGGCCATCTTTGTTTACATAGAGTTATATATTGAAAACTTGTAGCGACTACTCGTCTGAAACTACTTGACGGATTTTTATGAAACTTCACAGGAATGTTGCTCTTGATGTCTAATTGATCCTAGCAAAATTTCAGATCGGCCAGAAATTCAAGATGGCCGCCAAAGCTAAAAATAGATTTAAAAAAAATAAGTTTGTAGCGACTACTTCTTGAAAACTATAAGTGATATTGATATGGGACTTTTTCTAAAATTATCAGCATGACATGATGGTTATCCGAGTCGAACATTATTTTGATTCAATGTTAAACATGGCTGTCAGTGGCCATCTTTGTTTACATAGAGTTATATAATGAAAACTTGTAGCGACTACTCCTCTGAAACTACTTGACGGATTTTCATGAAACTTCACAGGAATGTTGCTCTTGATGTCTAATTGATCCTAGCAAAATTTCAGGTCGGCCGGAAATTCAAGATGGCCGCCACTGCTAAAAATAGATTTTCAAAAAACAAGTTTGTAGCGACTTCTTCCTGAAAACAAAATCAATCAGTAGAGCTTCAAGGTCATTGACCTCTTGTTTTAAAAACTCAGGGGGTCCAGTTAGTTTTTCTCTTCACTTGCATTTGTTCAGTCATTAATAGTAATTGTTAGAATAGTTCAAAGAAAATTATTTTTACATATTACTAACTTTTTATAATAGTGCATCAATAATACGTTTAAAAAGTTGGTGAAATAGTGAAGAAAATTGAAATCTCAATTTTTTATCATATGCAAGCAGTTTTAAAGTCAAAATGACGCAGGATAACTCAATTTTTAATGTTTGAATAAAACTGAAGATTGCCGTGTGTACCTTTAAAGGGACACACGGCAATCTTGATTGTTTAATAGTTTATTTGTCTCATCACAGTACAATATTATCTACAATACAACAATTCATAAAATACAACTGTGCCATTCTTTTTAGAATTACAAGAGACAATACAATATAAATATATATAGACTGTTCACAATGAATTGTTTTCATGACGATGGTTTGTTCACAGCGTCCCATTAGTTTTTCTACATATCTTGCAGTTTTTCAGTCATTAATATTAATTAATTGAAAAGTTCAGAGGAAATTGTGTTTGCTTATTACTAACTGTTGATATAATTGCACCAATAATATATATGGTAAAACTACGAAGAAAATTAAAAAAATTATAATTTTAATTAATTATATTAATGCAAGCAGTATTAAAGTCAAATTGATACTGGATTAATAAATTGAGATGTAATTGTAATGTTCATAAAATCTTCAAGATTCCATTTAAAATTTTGATCAAGCAAAAAAAGTACATTAAATAATTCACCTCTTATTATCCTGCAATTTTTTCCATCTTCTAGAATTTAAAGTAATTTTGTCCAATATAAAAACAAAACAACAACAAATCGACATTAATCAAGGTAGCACCTGTGGCTGTCATTTGTATGCAAGCTCATGCACAACCTTATCCCTGGCTGATAACTTGAAAGGGTGGATGATTTATGGATCAAGGACCCCGACATGCAACCATTAACTGAATTAGCAGTGGCAGTTTGGTCATTTAGTGATGAATATAGTCAACCATTTTGTGTGTATTCTCACTTGGTAATGTGGTGAAGGGACAATGATGCTTTGAATTACAAACACACTTAGGGATGATATTCCCTTATGTCTGCCCATAAAACATTGATTTTTAGCTCTACTGGCCAAAGGCCAGCAGAGCTTATGGGATGCCGAGTTGTCCGTCGTCCGTCCGTCCGTCCGTCGTTAACTTTTGTCTCGTTAAGAGGATAGAGCCTTCATTTTTCATCCGATCTTTACCAAACTTTAACAGGTTGTTAGTATCAATGAAAGCTCAGACAAGTTCGAAAACCAGCCAGATCGGACGAGTAACAACGGAGTTATGGCCCTTGATTTAGTTAAAAATGCTATATTGCTATATTTTGCCTCGTTAAGACGATAGGGCCTTCATTTTTTATCCTATCTTTACTAAACTTTACCACATTGTTAATATCTTTGAAAGCTCGGACAAGTTCGAAAACCAGCCAGATCGGACCAGTAACAGCGGAGTTATGGTCCTTGATTTAGTTAAAAATGCTATATTGCTATATTTTTCCTCGTTAAGACGATAGGGCCTTCATTTTTCATTCTATCTTTACCAAACTCTACCACATGGTAATATCAATGAAACCTCGGACAAGTTCGAAAACCAGCCATATCTGACTAGTAACAGCAGAGTTATGGCTCGATTTAGTTAAAAATGCTATATTTTGCCTCGATAGGACAATAGGGGCTTCATTGTTCATTCGATCTTTACCAAACTTTATCAGATTGCTAACGTCGTTGATAGCTTGAAAAAGTTCGAAAACCTGCCATATCGGACCAGTAACAGCGGAGTTGTGGCCCTTGATTTAGTTAAAAATGCTACATTTTGCCTCGTTAAGACGATAGGGGCTTCATTTTCATCCAATCTTTACCAAACTTGATCAGATTGTTGATATCAATGAAAGCTTGGACAAGTTTGAAAACCAGCCATATCGGACTACTAACAGCGGAGTTATGGCCCTTGATTTAGTTAAAAATGCTATATTTTGCCTCGTCATACGATAGGGCCTTCATTTTGCATCTGATCTTTGCCAAACTTTACCAGATTTTATGACTGTTTTTTCTAAAAAAAATAATTTTTTATTGATTTCTTTTTCTTTCTTTTTTTTTCTTTTTTTTTTTCATTTTTTTTTTTTTTTTAATTTCATTTTTTTGTTGTTTTTTTTTCATTTTTTTTTTTTTAGCTCTATGTTGGACCAGTCAGACCAGTTACAGGAGTTATGGCTCTTGATTTAGTTAAAAATGCTATATTTTGCCTCGTTAATACGGTATGCCCTTCATTTTTCATCTGATCTTTACCAAACTTTACCAGATTCTTTAGTTATGGCCCTTGATTTAGTTACAAAGCTGTTTTTTGCCCGAAACTTTCAAAAAAAACGTAAATGGCAGTCACTCGCTTCATTGATGTTATAAGAGCCATGTGAGCCAGTAGAGCGTCCACAGGCCCTCTTGGGCCTCTTGTTTGTTTTTTTTTATCAATTTTTGCATAATATGCAAATCTAAAAAAAAAAAAATAATAATAAATAAATAATAATATAAAAAAAAAAGAAAAGACAATGAAATAGAATAGTTATCTCCCTTTTCCACATTATTGATTGTAACAGGAGAGCTTGGAGGGGATGAAAGCAGGAAAGGAGAAGAGGACATTTATTATTTTTAAATCACCACAAACGTTCACTTATAAAATAGTGTTTACTTCAAGACTGTGTTTACTTCAAAAGACTGTGTTTACTTCAAAAGACTGTGACTATTCAGGTTTCATAACTTTAAACTTCCCACTATGACTGATAACAAACTACTGAATTAATATTTAAATGTCAAATAAAACAAACGAATCAGAATTTAGTTGTAAACAGTGGAATTATATTTCATATATATTTTACACTACCTTTCTACTTTTGAAATGGTGTGAAAAAATACATTCACACTTGCCAATGAAATAAGATCTCTTGTTTACGTGATCATTTCAGTAAATAATATTATGAAACTGGACACTTTTTCCATTTTAAATAATGCAATTTTATTTTTAAAAATCAAAAGTGCTCATTCGATCCACACCAAATAGTTATCGATCTCCGATGCATTTTACCCTATGTCTGCATTTGGCCAAAAAAAAAAAATATCTGTGTTTCCGGTGGCCCGACTTACCCTATTTTTAAGGGGCCGACCCTAAAACTTTATATGGAAAAAGAAAAAAAAAAAATAATTTAAATTTGTTCTGAACAATTATTTATCACAATATATCGAGGTAAACTGACATCACAGAGAAACTTTCAGTTGTTTAATCAACTTGTATGGGGTTTATGAGATAAATACATGTAGAATCTCACAATATCTTGCTCCAAAAAAAAGAAAGGAAAAAAAAAAAGCAAAGCAAAACAAAAAAGAAAATTCCTACCGACCTACCCTGTTTTTTTTAGAGCATGCAATAGGAAACACACCTATTTTATTTTTTTGCCTTAGGTTTTCATTGCATGTTGAGCGTGTGTCTTAAATTTTCATAATATAATATATACAGTAATATTATTAACTATGATGACCAGTTTGTGTACATGTCATTTATAACACTGCAGTTTCCATGACAACTGAACCATCTCATGTCTTTCTTGCTTGACAATTCACACAATATAGACCAGGCCCGAGCCAAGGTAAACACGGAGGTGTTATCATAAGGTAATACTATATACTAGTGAATATATTCCCCTGTAGGTGTTTAATGTGATAAAATAACCACAGTGGTAGAGTAGCTATATATGGGAACTCAGGATTGGTCATTTGGATCGTGTGTGTTAATTATCAACATTGTGAGTGTGGTCATCGACGGAGAAGGAGTGAAACCTTTCAATTATTAAAAGCGTTTTTTTGTGGATTATGAAATAGTTATATTATAACTGGAATAATAATGGAAATAAATAATTCTAATAATTGGCTAAAAAAGGGAACTCTGTCTGAATGGAATGAATATATTGTGTAAACATAAAAAAATGGGATTTGATAGAACCTAATCAGTAATGGTAAGATGATTTGATTTTATGAAGTAATATGTAACATGTATGTACACTGTAGTCGATAACGCTTCAAAATAGTCCATGTCAAATTCTTGTGAAAATTAAACTGTGTAGTGTATTGTCCATAATCATCAATATTTTTAACTTTTCTAAACACATACATAAATAATTGTCCTGATGAATTCATCAGAGAGCGCCTTTGTGGTCGAGGGGTTAACAACGTTGCATTGTAAACCTTCTCGCCTCTCACCATCTCGGGTTTGAATCCCACTGGGTGATCAAGTTGTAAGAGAGAACGTGTCGATTCTTACGAATGGCGGGAGGTATACAGTATTGGTTCTACCCAGTGGTCTACCTCCACCACAAAAAAATCAACCGTCATACATAGCCTAAAATGTGCTGGAAAATGATGTTAAACACCAAACAAACCATCATCAGAATGATAGCCTCACTACTGACCATTAACACCACCCTGGGAAATGCTGAAGGTTTTACTGATGAAGTCCTAATTTAATATAGGACTAACGCTCCAGGTTAGCGCTTTCATAAGGCCAGACAAAAAAATACCTGTGTTTCTGGTTACTCAGTTGAAAAAATTAGGGTAGGTAGGTATTTTTTTTTTTTCTTTTCCTTTTTTTTTTTTTTTTTTTTTCATTGATGTCAAAACTAATCGGATTCTATTTTAATATATATAGCATCTTTGCTAGGTGCTTAATTAATTTTTAATTCAAGAATGACACAGCCTATGTGTCCTATCATGCTGACGCACACAAATCATCTTTTATATTGCAAATATTTGTTTGATTTTTGACATTACGCTTAGTATTTATACCACTTCTCAGTCTTCTGGATATTTTTTTTATATAAAACCACATACCTATAAATAACAAATATATAGGATACTGTGAAATGTATATCTGTTTTTTTATACAATTTCTTATTTAGAAAAACTATTATAATCCCATATTGCCATTTATTTTAATATGAATCTTTGCATGTATTTTTATCAAAATCTATGAATATTTGAAAGAGATGTTCGAAGAAAAAGTTAAGGTGCTACGTGATAATTTGGCCACTTCATTGTCTATAACTACATTACTCTTGGACATTTTTTCAGGAAAACTTAAATCATTTTTTTTTTTAAACAAATAACACGGATTTCTTATTTTTTATTTTTTTTTTTTTTTTTTTTTATGATAAAAAACTGTAGGGTCGGCGCCAAAAAATAGGGACGGTCGGATAACCAGAAACACTGGTATTTTTTTCCCCGGCCTAAATATTGTGTTTTGAAAAGGTAAAAATAGTGATGAGTTATATTCCGTGATATATGCTGGTAACATCTTGTTTGCCATATCATTTTTTACAGTCGATCTGTTCTAACACAATAATTATCATCTAAAACAATTACTCACATATCACTGCCCCTTGTATGTAACAGCTGTGATCAAAGAAAAAAGGAAGCGTGCCATAACCCCACCCCCTTGCACGATATCCTGTTTATAGCAGACGGTTTAAAAACAACTTATTGATCAGACATGAAAACACTTGTCCGCAGATATCAGAACACTTGTTCGCAGATATCAGAACACCTGTCTCCAGATATCGGAACACTTGTCCGCAAATATCAGAATACTTGTCCGCAGATATCAGAACACTTGTCTGCAGATATCAGAACATTTGTCCGCAGATATCGGAACACTTGTTCGCATACATCAGAATACGTGTACACAGATATAAAAAAATGTGTCATCAGATATCCGAACACTTGTCCGCAGATATCAGAACACTTGTTCGCAGATATCAGAACACCTGTTCGCATATATCAGAACACTTGTCCGCAGATATCAGAACACTTGTCCGTAGATATCAGAATACTTGTTCGCAGATATCAGAACACTTGTCCGTAGATATCAGACACTTGTTTGCAGATATCAGGACACTTGTCCGGTAGATATCAGAACACTTGGTCGCAGATATCAGAACACTTGTTCGCATATATCAGAACACTAGTCTTGTTCGCAGATATCAGAACACGTGTCTGCATATAATGTCTGCAGATATTAGAACACGTCTGTCCTTTGGGCACTATAACAAAAAAAAGCACTCCTCAAAGAAACGTAGTAGCATCATGGTCTGATACGTGAAATAGTCGTAATATGTGAAAATGATTATTATGTACAGCCCAGTGTGGCTGGCCCACTTCTAACTATGAGTGTTAATTAAATAACACATTTAAAATCTCTGCTGTAAGTTTCTTTAAGACTGAGATTCGAATGGAAAGGTGGGTAAGTCAGTTCTGAGTATACTTAATGGCAAAAACAGTAGTTTTCATTTGTTTTTTCTTGCACCTCCCATGTTGATGAGTGAAGGAGCAAAACAGGCAGGCATATTAGGGAAACACGTATTTGTATGGTCAATAAAAATGCTTTTAAGGGACCATTGCAGAAATTCCCACTATGATGATTGGCAGACATTGAATTGAGTGGCAGATTGACAAAATGAATGAATAGAGAACTTTTTGTCTCCATAGTGACTTGTATTAATGAAGAAATGAACAGGTGATTGACAGGTGAGATAAAAATGTACAGTTTGAAATGATAACCCCACTGGCACTTTGAAACAATAAAGATGACAAAACTTTGAAGAATTGCTAAACAAAGTTTTCATCATGTTCAGTTACTTTTAAATTAATCTTTTGATCTGTTTTAGTCTTTAACAAAAAAAATGTTTTCTTTTATTCCCCCCTTCATGTTTATATTATCATTTTTTTATCATGCTCATTTAAGGTCTTCATCATGCATGACACCGCGTATGCAAACTTGGAAACGTGGCTCCATCGTAAATGGAGTGTCTACTATAGAATTTGCAGCAACTCTGCAGTTCTGCAGGTTAGAAGATTCTAGGCCCATTCTCCATATTTTATCTTGATGTAAATGGAGGATGAGCCTGGCATGTTCACTCCTGTTAGGCGCAATATAACCTTTCATGTGTTGGTGCGCCGTAAAACCCAATTCAATTCAATTCTTTTAATATCGTAGTATAAAAAATAAGCAAACACAAAAATTAAAGAGCCAGGCTTTATATTGCGATGGGTTTTAGGGATATAACTAGGCTAAAGCTCAATGACTTACATATACTGTGTAAATCTCTCAATACGATGTCCCACATAATAAACCTATACTTTGTATATATACGCTGTAAGTAATGAACTGTTTGACTGTTTAGAACATACTATATCTAAGATCAGCCCTATTAAATTAAAAAAAAAATGAAATGTTTGAACTGATATTGTATCCGTTCAAGGCCCCAAATTATGTTTTTTGACCTTTGGCCAACCACTCACTCTGAGACTACACATGTGAAACAAAATATCACAATTTTTTTACTTAACAGTTATCTAGTCAGTTCACAGACATGTCAATGACCGTTCAAATTGTCCATCATTTGAGGTGAAATAAACTTTGAAATTACTCACAAAAATGTACAAATTGTCCACAAACATTTAAAACACGATTTATCACACTTGACAATGAAATAATATACTTTATTTTAGCCAGTGACCATAGGACAGCAAAGGTAATGGTCAAGGTAATAGTCATATAATTTCCTGTAATCATGGATATAAGTAGATAATTGGACCCTATAAAAATTTGGACTGAATTTTATGTCCTGTTTAATGGTCAGTTTATCTACTTGACGTGAAAACAGTTTTGTTGGTGACTTGTTAATAATCGCCCATCAGCTGTTAAAAATTGCATTCTTACAAGAGTTGAGCCCCCTGGCAATAGATTTTGTAGATGTTTTGAAGATCTTTGTAAACAAATTGTGGTGACTCCATTGTTTGTGGATGTAGTATTTTCTTATCACTTTAATTCAAGATGTTTCATTGATAGGAAAATCTCTGTCTTGAAAGAATTTTCTTAAGTTGTGTTATCTACATTTCGTTTTTTATCTAACAGAAATAGGGCAAATGTTGGGCAGATTGCAGTTGTTTCAGATCGTTTTGGGAACTGGAACTTGGAAGTCGTGTAATCTGGAGCAGTGAATGACACTGTGTCCCTTACTTAAAGACTTCATGAATTGTTAAAATATTTTTGTCAAGTGCAAAGCGTAGGAGATAAGATTGAAACTTAAAATAAGCTTTAACATGGATTTGATCAAATAATAAACTCTATCGTGCAGTTAAGTTGAAGTTTGTCAGAATGAAGGCACAATCTAAATTCGAACGGATAATGCTGTTGCACTGCTGTATGACTGAGTGTGTAGACAAGTCGATGAAAGTCAGGAAAAAAATATTTCGGAAAAGTTTCCAAATGGAATATAAAAAGTTACAGAATTTAAACAACAATAACAATGCTGATCTGATTGTCGTAAGGTAACTCACACTTTGTTTATTTCAGTAACTGTTCTGTTTATTTCATGTTTACTTACTATTTATTTCTTAATAAAATCAGACTCTGTTTCGAATTTATTTTGTTTGATATTGAAAGGCTTCTCCTGCAATTCTGTTTAAATGCTTTGTAGGGATATAACTGTTTATTTCATGTTTTATAATAATTGATATTTATTTCTTGACAAAACCAGATTTTGTGTTTTGAAGTTATTTTGGCTGATATTAAATTTAAAAAAAATTGCGTTTTATTTGTAGGGATATATATACAATGGTCAAAACCCATATTTAAGATAAATTCTTCCAAAAATAGGCATTTTAGCTCAAATCAATTGGAAATGGCTAATAACTTGTAAGTCCGTCTAACACATTACCCAGTCAAATTTAAATCTTAATGTATCTCAAACAAACAGAACAAGGTAAATTGTCATTCAGAAAAACAAACTTTAGATAAATGCGGCCTTGTCGTCGATAAGTAAGGGCCGTATCAGTTATAATGACGTCAATTTCTCTACCTTCAAACAACTTTCAAAGTCCATTAACAGTGAAAATGTTGAGATAGTTACCATACACGCAGGGTCTGTCCACTCAGTGGTCATTTATTATGGAGACAAAGGTTGACCAACACATTTACGAGGTCAGTTCTAATTTTTCATTCTAAACCATTCAATCAATGCCTGCTATTAAAGTCATCTCTTAATTATAATTTTATTTAAAGCAATTAAAATAATATTCCTGTATCAAGGTCAGAGATTCTTTAGTATCATGCTTACTTTAAAGGGACACCTGGCAATATTAAAAAAAAAAGATTTGCGGCTTCCGTTAGTTTTCCACGTGTATTTTCATTATTTATAAGTATCGAATAGTTTTAAGCAATCATTTTTGTGTATTACTTACTGTTTGTTAAGTCGCACCAATAACACATATTTAAAACGAACAAAAAAAAACTTCAAACTTTAATTATATGCAAGCAGGTTTAAAGTCAAAATGATACTGGATTAATTTTTAGTCAAATTCATTTTTTTTTTCAACGTAACAATCTGTATATTAACAATCTTTATATTATGTTTTTTTCTAATAAAATCTCTACATAAAATAGTTTTATGCACGTAATAACCAGTCGGAAATACTGAAGTTGCCTTGTATCGCTTATTTGAACATTTGTGTGGTCATTTATTTTGTGGCTGATACGTACAGACAATTTATGGGTCAAGTTTGTTTTCATGACCATCCTTCTGTGTTCATTGTTGATCATCTGCGATTTCTGATTTCTCCGATAGGATGTGTTATTGTGTGTACAAACCTATGTGTATACATCACTGACCACGGGTCATTAACATTTTTTAAAGTAAAGTTGAAATATAGGCCACTGTAGGTTGTATTACTTACCTGAACATGGTACATTTGAACTTATATATAATTATTATTACTTTGAAATATATAATTATATTATTGTAATAGATAATCAAAAATAGATTGACGCCCCGGGTTGATAAGATATCGAGGTTAATCGACCGGTAGTGATTTCATTGAATTGGATCAAATTGTTGTTTAAAGGCTCATCGACAAAGTATAGGTTATCTAGTTATTATTAGTGGCGCCAGATGAGAAAGTGGGGGGTGGGGGTGGGGGAACCATGCTCTACACTTGCTATCAAATAAATTGTGTGGGGGGGAACCATGCTCTACACTTGCTATCAAATAAATTGTGGGGGTGGGGGGGGTGGGGGGGGAACCATGCTCTACACTTGCTATCAAATAAATTACAGACCGGGTATCCTATTATTGTATGTGAGAAGTTTACTTGCATGCATTAACATTGTCAGGATACCAGATCCATTTAAAGCATGGAACAAAACTGCATGATGATGCCATAATTTTTGCAGGTTTGTTCCATGCTTTAAATGATGGCATCATCATAATTTACTCAGTCAAGCTTAACTAAAATACTATATAACAGCATGAAAATATTCTTTTTCTTTTTTTCCAAAACAATTTTAGGTAAAAACAAATAAAATTGCCATGTGTCTCTTTTTGTATAATTTAGGGCTAGCGTGGCGCAGTCGGTAGCTTAGGCGTATTTGTAACCGGAGGCCCTGGGTTCAATTCTCCATTTTGCCACTGAATTCGTCGGTGTGTTCTTGGGCAAGACACTTTCCCTTAGCCTCATCCATCGGATGGGGACGTAAACCGGGCGGTCCCATGTATCGGTCTACCCTCCCAGCACGTTAAAGAACCATAGGAATCTATTCGATAATAAGAGTAGGGCAGGTTCCCGGATTCCTATGTATCCTTCCCCTCTCTCTGGGGCGGCTCTAAATAACCTATACTGTGTTGATGAGCCGTTAAACATTCAATTTTTATTAAAGGCACAGTACAGATGCACCAGATCTGTCTTTTGTTGTTGTCCATTTTAAATTGACCATACCAGTCAGTACTGGGCAGTGTGAAAGTGGATAATCAGTATTCAATGTAGGGTAACAATCTGTCGGACATCACATTCTATGTTAACACATCCCTGATGGTCAAGTTTTGTGTTAACACATACATAGGGAATATATTAAGTAAAGAATGACAATATTTTTTATGTTTTTTAAGGCGTACATGGAGATATATTAAATAAAGAATGACAGTATTATATATATTATGTTTTTTCCTTAAAAAACAACTTCCTTTAATAGCTTTATTATTATTCATACTATTTATTACTTATTTGATATAGGTTGATTCTTACGGATGGCGGGGTGTACAGTATTGGTTCTACCCAGGAATAAGTGGCTGGTCTGCCTCCACCACAAAAATCAACCATCAAACATAGCCTAAAATGTGCTGGAAAATGACAATAAACACTAAACAAACAAAGTTCTTTGATATATGACCTTAAATGCTAAACAACTCTCATATTACCAACAATGGCATAATATTTAATGACTTTATGTCTTTGACTTTCAGAACAATTCAGTGTTTTTTTTGTACTAGGAAACTTGTGTAACATGTAAGAAATGTAAGACAACACGATTGAGGGGTTGTGAAACTAGCTCTACCGAGCACTGGTGGTCAGTGGCCTAGCTGCTTTTAAGCGCTACAGGCCCGGGCCTACAATTTCTTTCCAATATATGTTCTGTTTATACCCCCAAAAAAACTCCCCAAACTTGGCAGAATGCACCATTATAGATCTACTTATTTTTTAAAAAATCCTGGGGAGCATTCCCCTGATCTCCTTAGCAGCATCACGGTCAGACATGTGGTGTCCCCAGGTCTCCCTAGCAGTGTCACAGTCAGACATGTGGTCCCCAGGTCTCCCTAGCAGTGTCACAGTCAGACATGTGGTCCCCAGGTCTCCCTAGCAGTGTCACGGTCAGACATGTGGTCCCCAGGTCTCCCTAGCAGTGTCACGGTCAGACATGTGGTCCCCAGGTCTCCCTAGCAGTGTCACAGTCAGACATGTGGTCCCCAGGTCTCCCTAGCAGTGTCACAGTCAGACATGTGGTGTCCCCAGGTCTCCCCAGCAGTGTCACAGTCAGACATGTGGTCCCCAGGTCTCCCTAGCAGTGTCACGGTCAGACATGTGGTGTCCTCAGGTCTCCCTAGCAGTGTCACAGTCAGACATGTGGTCCCCAGGTCTCCCTAGCAGTGTCACGGTCAGACATGCGGTGTCCCCAGGTCCCCGTAGCAGCGTCAAGGTCAGACATGTGGTGTCCCCAGGGCCTAAATTAAAAGATTGTTTGTTTGCAGTTTGCGACCGACCCATGGCAAATCTGCCGACCCAAACAAGTTTTTTTCTCCAATGTGTTCATCACAAATATTGTTGGTTGTTTCAATTATTTTGGGAAGTTTCATAATGCTCTGATATATTGGATGGTTGGAAATAATATCTGCTGCTATAGTAAATTGAAGGGGTCTGCATGACTGACCTTGTGAGGATGGTGTCTGCAAAAAGGACTCTTGAAGAGAATATTGTGTTCTTTGCAGTAACATAAACTGAGAAGTGAAATTGACACAAGAGTTCAATGTTTATACTTTAACAGGGCTTGACATTAACTTTTTTTCTACTTGCCAGAACTTGGAATATTTTTGCATGGGAACAATATTTTGGGTAAAGTGTATATCTCTACAAATTAATAATGTTATTTTCGGGCAAGTCATTGTCTAATCCACTTGCCCGAACTAAATTTCTACTTGCCCCGGGCAAGTGAAAATCTGACCATATTTTTCAAATATTTCTAATGACGATGTGCGAATATTCAATTTATATGTTTTAGATGAAATATAAAAACAGTGTAGATTGTATGCACTGTATTTGATGTTCATATCTTGTACCAAACAAAAGATTTTATCATTTGAAACATTACTTCGAAAAAGTTCGGGTCGAGCACTGTTTAATAGTTACTACCGTAAGTCTATTTCATGTGTCCATAAATGAACATTTGATCAGTGTTTTGCATATTCTGTTAATATTTTGCTAAACCCTTTTTAAAAAAAAACTCTATGGATAAACTAGTGAAGCACACGATATTTGCATGCCGTCGATGAGCATGCATTAATAATAAGAATGTGTTAAAAAAAAATATATATCCCTACCTACCGACCCACTCCTAAAAGCCAAGGGTCGGAAACGGCAAACAAACAATTTTTTAATGGTGACCCAGGTCTCCCTAGCGGCGTCACGGTCAGACATGTGGTCCCCAGGTCTCCCTAGCAGTGTCACGGTCAGACATGTGGTCCCCAGGTCTCCCTAGCAGTGTCACGGTCAGACATGTGGTCCCCAGGTCTCCCTAGCAGTGTCACAGTCAGACATGTGGTCCCCAGGTCTCCCTAGCAGTGTCACGGTCAGACATGTGGTCCCCAGGTCTCCCTAGCAGTGTCACAGTCAGACATGTGGTGTCCCCAGGTCCCCGTAGCAGTGTCACGGTCAGACATGCGGTGTCCCCAGGTCTCCCTAGCAGTGTCACAGTCAGACATGTGGTCCCCAGGTCTCCCTAGCAGTGTCACGGTCAGACATGTGGTCCCCAGGTCTCCCTAGCAGTGTCACGGTCAGACATGTGGTCCCCAGGTCTCCCTAGCAGTGTCACAGTCAGACATGTGGTCCCCAGATCTCCCTAGCAGTGTCACGGTCAGACATGTGGTCCCCAGGTCTCCCTAGCAGCGTCATGGTCAGACATGTGGTGTCCCCAGGTCTCCCTAGCAGTGTCACAGTCAGACATGTGGTCCCCAGGTCTCCCTAGCAGCGTCACAGTCAGACATGTGGTCCCCAGGTCTCCCTAGCAGTGTCACGGTCAGACATGTGGTCCCCAGGTCTCCCTAGCAGTGTCACGGTCAGACATGTGGTCCCCAGGTCTCCCTAGCAGTGTCACGGTCAGACATGTGGTCCCCAGGTCTCCCTAGCAGCGTCACAGTCAGACATGTGGTCCCCAGGTCTCCCTAGCAGCGTCACAGTCAGACATGTGGTCCCCAGGTCTATCTAGCAGTGTCACAGTCAGACATGTGGTCCCCAGGTCTCCCTAGCAGTGTCACAGTCAGACATGTGGTCCCCAGGTCTCCCTAGCAGCGTCACAGTCAGACATGTGGTCCCAAGGTCTCCCTAGCAGTGTCAAGGTCAGACATGTGGTGTCCCCAGGTCTCCCTAGCAGCATCAAGGTCAGACATGTGGTGTCCCCAGGTCTCCCTAGTAGTGTCATGGTCAGACATGTGGTCCCCAGGTCTCCCTAGCAGCGTCACAGTCAGACATGTGGACCCCAGGTCTCCCTAGCAGTGTCAAGGTCAGACATGTGGTGTCCCTAGGTCTCCCTAGCAGCATCAAGGTCAGACATGTGGTGTCCCCAGGTCTCCCTAGTAGTGTCACGGTCAGACATGTGGTCCCCAGGTCTCCCTAGCAGCGTCACAGTCAGACATGTGGTCCCCAGGTCTCCCTAGCAGCGTCACAGTCAGACATGTGGACCCCAGGTCTCCCTAGCAGTGTCAAGGTCAGACATGTGGTGTCCCTAGGTCTCCCTAGCAGCATCAAGGTCAGACATGTGGTGTCCCCAGGTCTCCCTAGTAGTGTCACGGTCAGACATGTGGTCCCCAGGTCTCCCTAGCAGCGTCACAGTCAGACATGTGGTCCCCAGGTCTCCCTAGCAGTGTCACAGTCAGACATGTGGTCCCCAGGTCTCCTTAGCAGCGTCACGGTCAGACATTTGGTGTTTAATTTCTTGGGCCTATTCTTATTATATAAGTTAATATCCACCATCTATTTTCTGATGATGTCTAATATAACCTTCTGAAGTAGAACTACCTGGGTATCAAAGCTACTGCAGCAACACCAGCCTCGGCGACGACGGACTTATAAGGCATTGATATAAATCAGAGATTAATTCCGCGTAGGAGTGCCTGGATGATGCGTGCAGTGATAAAGGATAATTAAAATGGTGGACTTGACTTGTACACTCAATTAATTTACCAGTGACTTTCATGTTTTAGCTGATGGTGCTTAAAATAATTATGAATTTCTTCTCTTTTTCCCTTCCTCCTTTCAAAGAATTATGACAGCCCACACCATTATACTATGAAAAAGACACAAAGAAGTTTCACAATATTTATTACAAAGAAAACCATACTATGACCTAAGCATCTTGTTTTATTTACTTGATAAGGCTAGAAAGCTAATGGCCTATTTTGATTTTTTATGATGAACAAAGTACTGTTACCAGTTTTAAGGTAAAGGGAACCGGATACTTGAAGTATGATGGCATATCAGTATATGGGAATGTCAGGGAAATAGAGGCTTTAATTAGCAGATGAGATGATGTCGTCTGGAGTTAATTATCCCCGACAGATGGAACAGCTGATATGCTGTATAAGTACAGTGGGCGAAATCCTGTCTTATTAAAAAGCTCCTTATTTGGACGTCATTCCTGTGAAATAGCATAGCAAGTGACGCACTTTCTCTGCTTCCCATTGGTTCTCTTTGAAAAGGTTTAAAGACGGTTCTTCAAAAAGGTTTGAAGATCGCTTTTTTTTTATAAAGCCATTCAAAGTTTGGCAGATGTTTTAATATTAATTGCGAAACATGTACCGGTAATAAATGGTTTATATCCATCTTTGCAGGCGACTGAATACGTTGAACAAATGTGCAATAATGAAAATTGGGACACCTACGAAAAAAGAGGTAAGAGTAATTATTGTAAATGCAGTTATTGTATGCCTATTTTTGTGTAGCATGGCAGACACTTAGGAATCACTTTGTTGCATGTCATCGTCGTCCATCCATCTGTCACACTTTAACCCGCAATGTGACCTTAACTTGAAAAGTATTTGATCTATGTTTATGAAACGTCAAAACGTCATAAACATCTTCATCTTACCCCAAGGAATGTCATTTCACATTTCCAATAACTCAGACTGTCATTTTGGCAGAGTTATGTCCCTTTTCATAAAACTTTAACCTACAACCTTACCTAGCTTTCGGCGGAACACCCTTCTAGTCCTTTCTAAATAAATTAGAAATAGCCATTCAGGTCAGAATGTAACTCTTAGCCTGTTAAGGGCGACTATAACAGCCTTTGCAGCCAGTGTAAACCCAGATCAGCCTGCGAGTAGACTGATCAGGGTTTACACTGGCTGACTGCTCATGTCATTTAACCAAAACACCCCTTTGTAACATAAATGGAATGGTCCAAATTCAAAGAAAGGACAGTCCATTATACATTCATAGCGGGCTACGGGTTAATGAAGAGTATTGTGTTTATTGTTCATTACCTCTTCAGAAATTTGTGTGTAATTCTAAGGATTATAGTCCATCTCGCCACATTACCAAACAAGAAACGCAGGGTGGGAACGTTTGAGTGGACTTATCTCCAGATGGCTGGCACTCCTGCCTGATATATTTCACCGTTTATCTTATCTTTCTTTATCAGTTTGAATTATCTCCCTTTATCAGTTTGATAGATTAAAGGTTATCTGCGATGTTTTGTGTGTGCTGAGATTATTGTTTTAAATTTGTATTAACATGATGATAAAAACACTTGGCCATCTGTTTCATGCTGATCAAAGTGTGTATAGTGGATAGATGCTTGGATGTCTTGTACTGTAAGTTTACCTTTAAAACGATCATATCACCCAGCAAGGCTCCTTTTAAAATAAGCTTCTTAGGAAGTGGTCGTAGTGGTTTTGCTTCCTGCTTTGTCATATTTTAGTGTTGATACAGATGTAAAATGATGGGGATTCATGTTATATGTCAAACAATTAAACAAATCATAAACCAAGATGCTCCAGGGGTGTTCCATGAATATTAATTGTTTTTGAGCCATTAAAATGTATAAAGACGTCATGAATATGGGTGGGCAGCTTTATTCCTACCCAATGACTGACCAGCACATGACAGCTGTCTCGGACCTACTCTGTACTCAGATCAGTTCAAACAAAAGATCATATCGGAAATTACTCGGAATGGGTTTTCCGTGTAGGTGCAAACATGGTAGGTTAAGTGATCCCTATTGAAAACAAATGTTACGTTACACAGATTTTCATTGTCTGTGTTGCACTAGTCGAACATTGTAACAGTAAAGAGTTGCACTTGCCAAAGATTGTAACAGTAAAGGTTGTTTGTACCTACATCATATGACTAGTAAAACGCAAGGGAGGCCTTATTATTCCGGAGTAAGTTTTTTTAACAGGTGTTCTTACAATTTCTGTACTGTAACAGATTGTATATATGCTAATGAGAATTTCAGTTTAACGGCATAATTACACTGTTGAATTTGTGCCTCCATGGTGTAGTCAAATAGCGCCTTAGCCCATATTGTTTCCCTCCTGCATTACTGGTCATACAAAAGATTGCTTGTTGTTATTCTTAACTTTACTTCATCCGAATGATGTATTGTGAACATTTATTAGTGTTTCTTTAAGATATTTAATTAATTGACATAGATAGTAAAGCGAATGTAGAAATCGGATAAATCTATCCATGATATGTCAAAATAGAAAGTGACGTCATTGAGCAGATTGGCTTTTCCTTACATGATACATAACCCCCTGTTTTTATTGCATTTTTCTATTTGAGTATGATCGTTTGATTGGTGTTTTAAAATCTTCCACGAAGAAAAATTAGCATTTTTTGTCTCTTGACATACATCAGTCCTGTATATAAAGAAGAAGCAAAGGCAATGGTACAATGACACCTTAAACTAATATCAGAAAGTCTCTTATAGGAATGGTTAAAAACCTTGTCTTATATATCTTAGGCAATTTTGTGAAGGTCCTGGTGTCATTTTTGTATAGATACCCATTTGTGATCAGAAACTTTTGATTCTTTTTTCTTTCCATTCTTTATACAATATCAATTGATCCTTTTTCAATGTTAAAAACTTAAGGTAGAAAAGAAAATACATGAAAACACCTGATGTTTTTTTATCAGTACCATAGTTGGCTTTATTTATATATGGTTACAGTTGACTGTTTTTATGGTTATTATAAAATTAATATTTTATGAATATTTCGAACTGATAATAGTTTGGCTTTATCAGCTTGCCAAACTGTGACATGAATCCTGTACTATCATAGCAGGGGTCATAGCTTAAGTGTTAAACATTCAGTCCGAATAATGGAGGATTAATGGATTAAGATTTATGTTTGATAACAAATTAAGTCTTAAGTGGATTAGGAACACAAGGTGAGGATTGGCTTTATCCAAACTGTGGTTAATAAGATTATTTGTTTCATAATATTGAAAATTTTCACAGAAAGTTTTGATTGAAGTATCAGACTGGTTAAAAAGTCAATGGTTTTGGAAGGTCATATTTGTTTATAGCAGTAATTGATGTTATGTTGGAGATCTTAAGATTAACAAATTGTTTGTATGCATTTAATTGGATTTATGTTGTTAATATAAAAGAAACTGTGGGGAAATATGTAATAGCATTGGACCTGGATCTGATTTTTAAAGGATATTTATAATTTTGCATTGCAGAGATGTTGAGATTTAATTTTATTTTCAGTAGGTGATAAAATTTGTGTTACTCGGTTTTTATCGTTAGGTTCTATAGTAAAATAAAAATCTTTGGCAGAGTAAAAATACCATCATTTTCAAGATTTTGATTTTAAAAGATACATATATTGAATCAATTTGCATGAATGTGCATGAAATAGGCAGGGTTTTAAAAGAGTCACTCTGTAGATACCTTCATTTTAACAGTAAACTTGGTTGAACATCAAGGATAAAGACCGAGTTTATCACCTACCAGACTGTATTGGTTATGTTTTATTTCTGGTCCTGATTGGTCAGTTTTTTTGATGATGCTCTATCAAAATTATGAATAGTCAATACTTCAACTGTTGCATGTAATGGTTACTTTGTTTAAAGTTTCAGTTTTAAAACTTATTTCTTTTGTTTATAACATATGAATAGTAGGAAGATAAAATGAACAAGGAATTGATATTAAACACGCTATTTAAAAGGCTTCGTATTTTATATTTCTTGTAAAAACAATTATAGCATGCTTAAGTTAACTTAGCGCTCAATTTTTTTTCTTTTCTGTTTTCAGTCTGAAGATTCTGATGACGAAGACCAGTGTGCATTAAGTGATAAATGGAAATATCAACGTAGCAGTCGACGGTGGTCAAGAAAAGACTTAATAGACACTCCAATGATTGAAAACAAAAATGGCCAGACTGGTCTCAAGTCTGCGCCGAGTCATGATAGTTTGCTGACTGACCAAAACAGCAGTAGTGAGACCGGTGATAGTCCGGTGCTGGACAGTAAAATGCGCCATATAAACGACGACATGGTTTTCTATAAAACATTGTTACCGTTAGACACAAACGGGAATGATACCATAAGCCCTAAGTTGATTAAAAGAGCGGGGAGCGAACGCCTAAAAGGTGCCAAAAGTTTCCTGAAAAGAATGGAAAGTTTAAAAGGGTCAAAGCGAGGCAGAAAACCTAAAACAATTACTGAAATCAGCGGACCTGTCATTACAAACAAGGCTGATATGCAGGAAAAAATTAAGCATTTAAACTGTAAAGAGATCGATGGTACAGTGTTGGTGTTACCAAATACCGGTGAAAATTCTGAAATAAACGGGTCTAACATTAGTGCAAATAGTTCACTGATTACCTCCCCTAGGACGGAGGCATTAACAGTGACTCCCCCTAGGAGTGGGTCATTAAGAGTCACGTCCCCTAGGAGTGGTGACGGGTTATATGTCGGTTCCCAAGACAAAACCGGAGATCTGAATCTTCCTAATTCAGCAGCGACGCCTAATGCGTTGGATAACAGTGCGGACTTGTCTTCGATTTCAATAAATGGTGCTCTAAGTTTAGATCTGTCGTCAAGTCGGCAAAGCAATAGTAGTGAAAATTCAAACTCTTCTGAGGATACGGTGTTTTCGTCGGTCGAATATAGACCGGGGCGATTTCCGAAAAGTTTAGACGACTCGCTGTTCAGTAGTGATATTAATATTAGGACAAGGAGTTTTAGTTACATAGACGAAGGTAGTTCGCACGATAGTAAAAAATCACGACGCGGATCACATGATCCGAGGCATCAGATGCACAGAATTAGCATTTACGATAATGTGCCGGTGGAGGAGGACTTGGCCCAGGCACAGCAGGAGCTGGATATTATTCTCTCGGAACTTTTTCAAAACATTAATGGACTAAACAAGGCTATAAACGGCGAAAACGCAGGTGTGTAAATCATCTACTTCTATAATCTGATATTACGAAAGATAGATTTCCAGCCACTTCTTCAAACATTACTTGTAATAAAATATTCAGAAAAAATTGTCATTGAAAAGTCAACATGCCCGTTGCATTTACGGGTTCGACACATCGAATTTTGAATGAAATCAGCGTGCATGTGCACTTTTGGGTTCAGCACGCCAATTTTTTATGAAATTAGCGTTTTCATTCCATTGATGGCTGTGGCACGCTGATTTTTGAATGACAAAACAAAAATCTTATTTTTTTCTGAATATTTAATAATTCCGTGTCCTTGTTAGACACATAAGAATACGACTTTTATATTTATAACTATGATTCAATATATACTTGAATAATAATTAAAATGCTCAATTAATAAAAAAAAAAGCAAAGTGTATTATATACACATCAATACTTAATCAATTTAATGCTTAAACTATTTATAGCCTGGAATGCATGGTATTAATCCAACTATAAATTCATCTTACTGCTTATTTTCTACATTTTATTTTATTATCTATTAAATCTGTAATACAGACTGAACAGTTTTAAAGTTATTTAAAATCTTAAAAACATTAATTTACAGGTGTTGCATTAAATGGCTTTGGATATTGCTACTTTTCCTGATTTTATGTTTTCTTTATTAGGAAAATTCGCCACAAATTCTTCAACGATTTAAATTCCTCCTGCCTCATTACTGTGAGCCCCTGCTTGCATGATGGATTTATGTTCAACCCAGCAATATCCTTATGTGGATTAACTCCCTCCTAGTAAACTGTTTGAAAGCATTTATTTGTGTAGGAGAAAGTATGATCTAATTATAAAGGCTTTAGACCAATGTGTTTAGCGAAATTTAATTATGTTGTTGTTGTTGCGCAGGTGTCTGCTAGATTTTCTGTTTAACAAGAAAATGTCTGTTGGTATGAACGAATGACGATTAATCTAGTCAAGAGTCTCTGTGTTAAAGTGGAGTTGAAACAAACGTGTTGTTTGCATGTCAATGGAATGAAACTTATCCTATAGTCTAAGGGAGACAACTGCTTCAAAATGCTACACTTGTATCGCTATAGTTGTCTTTGCATTTTGTTTGACAGTATTTCACGATAGATTGTATATTTTGGAATTTTATTCAAAAAGTTAAATTATATACTTACTTTTATAAGTAGTTCATAAAACTTACTGTGTCTGTCGATTAATCAGAAATATTCAATCAACATTTTGTTTTATGCCTATATTTCAAAGGCAGTTTAGAAGAACAGTGAATTGTTTGTTTACAAAGCATTTAAAACAATTAATGTAATAAGAGTTTAATCTTTAAGAGTTGGAGTGTAAATTGAGATGTTAAAAGTTAAATCTTCTGATAATATAAGTGTTTTTGTTTTATAATTTATTTTTAAATTATGATTTGCTATAAATGGGACAAATAGGTAGTCATAATAAAATATTAAATGGAAATATCAACTTATCATTAATATATACTAGTCGTAATTCATTAATATATACTAGTCATAATTCATTAATATATACTAGTCATAATTCATTAATATACTAGTCATAATTCATTAATTTATACTAGTCAAAATTTATTAATATATACTAGTCATAATTCATTAATATATACTAGTCAAAATTCCTAAGTACTCACCTAAGTATTATCATTATTTTGTCAATTTAAGTCACGCTTGATTGGAGATGCGGTTCAAATGCAAACTAATGAGTTTAAATCGTCCGCTCTGATCGCATGAACAAATTGCAAAGCGTTCAATTCGATGAGTTTTCTTAGAAATAATTATAACAGTTACACAACTCGGTACTTAGGATTTTTGTTAAGTATAAATACAGAAGTCAATAAGTTGGACATAATATTAAAATGAACTTAACAATGTAAGTGAAAGGGGCTACATATTCAAAAACAACAACTTGTGATAGTTATCAATGTATTTAAATCATTTTAATGGTAATTTGCCACAAATTAAATGATTTAATTTCCGACCCTGAGCCCTTGCATTATGTATGTGAAACGGGCTACATATTCAGCAACAACAACTTCTTAAAGTATTCATTTGTATGGTTATTTGCAGAGTTGTTAGCCCCCCCTTCATCCAGCTATTTAGATGACACCGATGTTAGTATAGACGACACCCAAACTCCGAATGAGCCAAACACCGACACCCATAGTGACATCACTCACGAGCACGACGAAAACGAGGTCATCAGCGGGACATTGTCGTCCCCAGACATTAGCGACCATGAACTTCACGCGGAGGACATGTCACATGACGACTCAGCTTATCACATCGTGAGTCGAGATCGGCGAGATTCCGGTGTTGGCTCCTCCCTTACTAGAACCAATAGGTGTGTTTTGTAGATTTTTTTCAGACACTAACTGGCTGAATTGTTTTATTAAAATCATTCATTTATAAGCCAGAAGAGTTATTGCGTTTTTAAGCCAGAAGAGTGTATATTTGATGTTCTTTAAATGGCCGTATTTTAAACTTGAAAACAGTTTTTCTTCAGTGTCGGTATAAAATTGAAATAGTTCTGCAATATATTCGGAGAGTTGTTTTGCATCACTTCCAAATTCAAGTCAGAATAAATAGAAATGATATATTGTACATACCGGTAATCTTTTACCATCTTTTATTTATCCTTTTTTTTTTATCTTTTATTTATCATCTTTTCTTTTTTCTTTTATTTATCATCTTTTTATTTATCATCTTTTATTTATCTTTTTTTTTTATCTTTTATTTATCATCTTTTTATTTATCATCTTTTATTTATCAGTGATGACAACTTGTTGACATACTTTAATTTCAGTGATAGAAGAAAATATAGAATCAGATGGCACAGTTTCCAGAAATCACATCGACCGACCTCTGACAGTAGGGCGTTACTACTGTGCAATCTTTCCGCGGGACAGATATTGGTGCTAAAGAAGCTGTCTCTCCTAAAACTCACCGCCTTAGTGGAGAAGTACTCCCCCAACCGGACCGGGTGGTCATTGACGGTGCCGCGGTTCATGAAGCGTAACAAAGTGCCTGATTATAAAGATAAGAACGTGTTCCAGGTCCCATTCTCTGTGATGATACAGCGGACTGGCCAGGCACTGCCACAGTGTATTTTACACGCCATGAGATTTTTAAGGCGGACAGCCGACGATGCGCTGGGAATATTTAGAAAGTCTGGTGTGCGCTCACGGATACAGAAATTGCGGAATGATATCGAGGCAAATCCAGGTAAATATCATATTATGTAATCTGTTTCTGTAATATTTGCATAAAGCAAACTTGCCTCCAATAGTGTTCAACTACCTGCTTTGAAAATTGTCTACCGTACTTTACCTTGTATAGTATGCACCCGTGTTTCTTACGCACCCCACTTCTCAGAGGTCAAAACTCGGGTAAAAAGGTTGTTTCCGTGTATAATACGCTTCAAAATATTAGTTTTCCTAGATGAGCTGAGGCAAACCAGGCGAAACCATTTTTAATTTAGGTGCTACAGGTCATCGCTATTGAATGAGAGTGGTCCATTCCATTATCTGTCAGACCTACACATTTTGCTGTGTATTTGTTGGTTACACATCAAAAGACTAACCCATCCTCAAAAATATCAATAGAGAGGGTGTCGCTACTTGGGTCAACTTCAAAGGATTATAAAAATAGAATAAGCCACTCTACCCATGCTTAAAGTGTGTCTGTACTGTGTTTGCAAAACGTGTGAAATTATAAACAACATCAAAACAAAGGGCAAACATGATCATCCTTTATTGAAATTCTGCAACTAATATGGAAGTATTTTTTATAATAGATGTACACTTTATTCATGTCAACATCATCGCTTTTACTGTTGTCTGCATGTGTCCTCTGGTGCATTTAACATATGAGAATAGAATTGTACAATACTACGTGTACCAGTCAATTCATGGAAATCACGTGATATCAAGTCAGCTGATATAAATAACAAAACAAGGGACGAATTTCGTTCACTCATTTATTGAAATTCTACAACAAATATGCAAACATTTATACAAAAACAAGCTTTATAATACACTTTATTCATTTCTAAGTCAAATAAATTGCGTGTATAAAGCGAGTAAGTCACGAAAAATAAAGTATTATCGGCATTTACAAATGTCTGTCTGTTCGTCGCCGATGAAAACATCGGCGTTTTTTGTCCATTCTGACATCGATTTTCTGCATATAAAATGCAAGACAAACGTTGTTTGTATTGTTTGTATTGTTTCCTTGTATTGTACGCACCCCACTTCCGGAAACCGTAAAAGAAGTAAAAAAAATGCGTACTATACAAGGTAAAGTACGGTAAATGCTTCATGTCATTAATACTGGTAATATTGTTAACTGATATTCCGTAAAATTGTGTGTGCAGTTCTACAAAAAAGAGCTAACAAAAAATAATTTGAAGATGTTTGTAAACATTTTATTGCCAAAATTGTTAATAGTGCTTGAATATTATTTATAAATTTGATTATTTTTTGTTCCCAGAAATGATAGACTTTGAGGAGTGGCAACTATACGACGTGGCAGATCTGGTGAAACAGTATTTCCGCGAGCTCCCAGAATGCCTCCTTACTAACAAATTGTCCGATATGTTCATCTCCATATTCATATGTAAGTAATCCCACATCTCCGTCCTCATTTTATAAGCATACTAATACAAGAGTTCATTTACATCTCAAACACTACTGGATTATTATTGAAGATCTCAAACTGGTTTTAAAGCTAACAGTAACAGCATCTGTAAATTTAAGTATCGAGTATCTTTTAAAGAATTGCTTGTCTTCCAAAGTGACACAATTATTTCACTGTTTCCCAAGTGACAAGTATTTCAGTCTTTCCAAAGTTACACAAGTATTTCACTGTTTCCCAAATGACACAAGTATTTCACTCTTTCCAAAGTGACACATGTATTTTTCTGTTTCCTAAGTGACGCATGTATTTCTCTATTTCCTAAGTGACACATGTATTTCTCTAAGTGACACGTGTATTTCTCTGTTTCCTAAGTGACACATGTATTTCTGTTTCCTAAGTGATACATGTATTTCTCTGTTTCCTAAGTGACACATGTATTTCTGTTTCCTAAGTGATACATGTATTTCTCTGTTTCCTAAGTGACACATGTATTTCTCTGTTTCTTAAGTGACACGTGTATTTCTGTTTTCTAAGTGACACATGTATTTCACTATTTTCCAAGTGACACTTGTACTTCACTGTTCCCTAAGTGACACATGTATCTCACTATTTCCCATCCCCTTGCAGATGTGCCAACTGAGTTACGTCTGGAAGCGTTGCAAGCGGCGGTTGTCCTTATGGCCGATGAGAATCGAGATGTCCTACAGTCGTTACTGTTCTTCCTCAGCGATATTGCCAAGCATCACAACAAACATCAGGTGAGTGAAACCGTCTGATATGTACCACAAACAGACTAATGAATGGTAATTTCTTGTGATGGAGAAATGAACAGGAATCATAACAGCACTTGCATACACATATCCGAGAACTAATATTTACATTTCTGCTGCACATGCCTGCAATAAACTATTGCTTCTTGTTGAACTTGTTTTGTTTGAATGTAACGTCATCTTAACGTTGTCGTGCTAATTGCTGTAAGTTGCTACAACAAAAGGCACGCAATGTTTAAAGTAGGTATCCCACCAACAACAGTCAAAATTTACAAGATATGTACACCATTTTTAAACCTATTGATGACGAAGTATTTATAATATTATAACACATATTTTGAGAATACAAACTCTATAGAGACAGTATAACCGGCTTTAACCAGCCAGGCAAAACCCCAAGATAAAAGTGTCAAATTAAGAATTACCAACTCATAATTCATTTTACACATATTCAGTCATGGGTATTTCAAAAACCCTTCAAAAAACCTATATTTTTAATCGGCATACGTTATTATATGACCTGAACACCTGGAGAGAGTTTTGATGAACAGTTTTGTTGTGTAATTTTGCCGTTATTTGGCAGGTTAGTTTCTTTAAACTAGCCTCATGTTTTTCATAGCCCGTAGAAAGATCGAAATATCGAATTCAATCCTTAAATGAATTGAATTGGATTTTATAGTCGCACCAACAGCTAAGGTCTATGGCGACTTTCCAGCTTCCATTGGTGGAGGAAGAACCCAGGTGCCCCTCCGGGCAATTTTCGTGCACGGGCGGGCACCTGGGTAGAACCACCGACGTTCCGTAAGCCAGCTGGATAGCTTCCTCACATAAAGATTCCTAGGCCCCTGAGGGATCGAACCTACAGCGGTGAGGGGCAAGTGATTTCAAGTCAGAGACATTAACCACTCGGGCACGGACGCCCCCAATCCTTAAATGAATGAATGGATTAGTCAGTTTGTTAAAACTGTTTATTATACCTCACATAAAACGCCCATGCTAAATCCCCATAGACAACAGTGTGTAATTTCTTACTATCTCACGCGAGGGTGATAGTACAGGGCGATCGTAAATCGCAGGGTGATAGTAAAAAATTATCGCATGCGCAGCTTTGATGCACGTTGGAGAGCGTACTGTTTCGGTGACGTCATCGGCTCAGTATGGTGAAATGCTATTTTTAATTCATGACTTCAAAAGTACTCTACCGATTTTAATAGACTACCACTCATTTTCTTTGTTACGTTATTTACAAGCCAACGCTATAACTTTCATAGACATATTTTGAAAAAAGTTGTTTTGAAAGGAAAAAAAAGAAGAAAAAAATCTGGCAAAGTGAAATCTGTACTGAAAATGAACCTCATTTTGTCAAGAGCGGATTTCGGTATAATAAAATAAATATCACATTCATGAGAGGGTGATAGTAAGAATGTTAACCCTTCGGATATTGATTATCGGGCGATAATCATATCCTCAGGGTGAACATTCTTACTATCACCCTCTCATGAATGTGATATTTACATATTACAACCCTTATCGTTATTTATCAGGACAAATTAAGTTATACTTACAATTCTGGTTTGAATATTGCTCCAAATCATTTATAGAAAATAATTTAAATCTTTCATAACTTACATCATAACATACTGCTGTTCAGTCCAGTTCCGTATCAACTTTACACAACATTCTGCTATTTCCACAGATGACGGCAAGTAATTTGGCCGTCTGCTTCGCCCCTTCACTTTTCAACATGGGAGGTTTAAGAAATGGCAGTATGACTCCTAGCCCCCAGACGTAATCGTAAAAACCCGGGCGTTCCGGATGCACGTGAACTGATGGAGCAAAAAGCAGCGCACGAGTGTCTCACGGTCATGATACAGGGAGTGTAAAAAAACTGTTCACAGTGAGTAGTAGGCTATGGTAGCATATTATCTAATATAATTTGTTCAAATATATTTTATTAAGTAAGCAGGACTGGAATGAAAAGAAAAGGATTTCTCTCCCTTAATGAATATAAACGTTACTTGTATGTTGACGCCATATAAAATATGCCATCTTATGTCAATTGTGCAATGCAATCTATATAGGCAGTCATGTTCCACAGTGGTTCTTGCATATCGGATAGGTTATTTGCATTTTACATTATTGATGGAAAGCCTGATGTTAGGTATGGGGGGATGATAAAAGTCACACACATAAAAAATTACATCAGTGATGTCAACGATCAAACGTCAGTGTGCAACATGCCTGTCATGGGTCTCTGGTTAGGGTAGGGAAATTCTATCCCTCAGTATAACTGTTTTTAAAGCACAACTTAGGCAGCTCTCGTGTTGGGATTCCCAAACTTCACCGGGGTAGCCAATGAAGATTGGTATTTGGTATTTGATACCACTTTAGATACAAAATAATACAGCATTAGCATGGATCATGAAATGTACAGTTAACCCTTAACCCGCTATATATATATATAATGGACTGTTCTTTCTTTAAATTAAGACCATTCCATTTATGTGACAAAGGGGCATTTTGGGAGAAATGACTGATCAGCAGATGGACATTGTAAACCCTGATCAGCCTGCGAGTTACAATGGACCGCAAAGGCTATTTTAGTTGTGCTTAGCGGGTTAAGGGTTAAACTGAAAATACTTTATACATAGGGTCTACCATATTTTGAGGTAATATTTGTTACATATTTAAAAAAAAGAAAATTAAAATCATTGTTTCAGATCCCTGCTGGTACCACTGAGTAAATGTCGAGTATGGCACGGGGATCCAGTCATGTTGGAGGAGCTGAACAGTGGGGCCTTAGATGGGAACCAGGAGCGGCGTACACTGCCTACATTGACTCCTGTATTCAGGGACTCCTCAAGGTAGGTTTTATGAGAAGTATATCAGATGAGTATTGTTTTTCTATCAAATAAATAATTGACATGTCGCCAGTACTTAGATATCTCCGCCCTATTGTTGATGTCGGAGTATATTGACAATAGTTTATATAACATAGTTGCCACATGCTTTATACACGTGCTGTTGTTTGTCGGAGGTATCGTTCTGGTTTGACTGTTTGAAATGGATAAATGATTGGCAACTGGCAACATGTTAATTGACAGTTAATGGCTGATTTTAATGTAATTCCAATGTATCCCCTGACCTGACTTAGCATACAAGAGATTGGTGTGGCAGTCGCCCACAGGGGACACGTAATCACTTAGCTTCTTTGGTTTTTCTTTTGATGTAAAATAAATACACTGTAAGTTATTTTAAGTGTATATATCGTTTCAGGAATCCCGGGAGAAGTTTCGAGGATGGGTGTCTGTGCCCACGTCAAGTGACGTCGATGTTTCCTACAAGAAGGTTGGTGATGGACACCCACTGAGACTGTGGAAGTGTACTGTCGATGTTGAGTGCCGCCACCCAATGAGGTCCTGAACAGGATTATCAATGACAGGTAATACAGTCTGTCCCTCCTTCAATACTAGCCCTCCTCATTTCCATCTGAAGGTCAGAGATGATCTTTTTAATTTCATGGGCTTATTATCGACCTTGTATTACAGGAGTTTGGGGTCCTTTTTTCCTTCAAATTGTAACGCTTTCTTCAGATTGTTTTCATTAGGGGCATCCGTGTCCAATGGACACATTTCTAGTTTTTTAACTGCACCAGCCAATTAAAATCTCTTCACCAATGAAATAAAGTGAATGTTAAAAAATAATTTATTAACATCTTCTCTTTGATTTTTCATTCATTATTTGTGCCATTTTAAAACGGCATGTTTTTCCACTGCAGGCAAATGTGGGATGAGGATCTGTTGCAGTGGAACACAGTCGAGAAGTTGGACAAACAGACAGAAGTGTTCCAGTATGTCAGAAATAGCATGGCACCCCCACCCAACACTGCGACTACTGTGTACTTAGGTGAGACTTACGAGATAATAGTGTTGATACAGTTTACTATCAGATGAAGTTAGGACGCAGTCGTCTAATCATAGCTTACTGCCTAGCGGTTTTACTAAACGCGACGCTGTGTCCTGGAGCAAGACACATAAACCTGCTACTCTATAGAAACATCATTGTAGAATAATATTTTTGTTTTTATTGTTCCTTTTTAATTTTCATAAAACCTTTATAATCAACTTTTGTTTATACGGATTTAGATAGTTAATATAAAGCTGTTGGTCAGAAGTTTGACAACTTTGCATGTTTTGTATAGATCCTGGCGTACAGACCTTTCCCAAGGGGAGCATGTGTGCTCATATCTACGTCTATCGAGCATCACCAAATGCGGAATCGATGGGAGGAATCCAGGGGTGTAGAACTTGCCTCCAGATATCTCATTGAGCCGTGCGGCACGGGAAAGTCACGCCCTTACTCAAATCAGTCGGGGTGGATTTGAGGGTATGTGGTAACCTTATTGACTAAACTTAGTTTCATACATTTTTCTATATTGAATTTCGATAGACAGTTATAAATGATTATAAAAAAGAATTAATGATAAGCATTGCAAGTTGATTTACGAAAAATATGAATGACAATATTACCTTGATCCCATGTTGTGGCCCACTCTCTCCATTTATAATGAAATAAAAAACTGTAGAATCGTGGCCTAGACGTACTAACTAAATTGGAAATATATCAATGATGTGATACACTTAAATAGTACTTAAGATAAATATTAGGAGGTGAACGTATAGCTGCTTTATTTTCATTTAAAACCATGTTTTTCATTGCTTACTTCAGGGGACACAGTCCAGACTGGTATAAGAAGGTTTACGGTCATATCTGCGCGCCAATTTTATTGAAAAAATAAGAGCATCCTTTCAGAGTAGCTCAGTTGGTCCCGAGACCAAAGTCTGATCCTGCCAGTCACATGATAAATGTACAGGGACCAATCACCATCAACTGTTCTGATCATGTGCTTAGCTTAGACAATCAAAAGCTGAGGGCGAGGAAAGTGCAACCAAAGGGGACCAAGTAACAAACACCAAAGGAACAGACATTACTGAAATGGGATTTGCACTCTAGACAAGAGTATTACAATGATATTTTTTAGAAATCCAGAACGGTTGAATTTGATAAAACAATTGTGCGAACTGAAGCGAATATTGTAATTATTATCAAAGGGGATCGATGTTGTAGTCATTTTATTATGCCATTATGGGTAATTTATATAACTCTTTGAGAACATTGAAGAAAGTGGGTACTTTTTATTGTTTTTGTCGCGTTCTACAAACTCAGTAGAATAAATAGTGCTGTTTTTTTCTGTTTTTGTTTTTGAGAAACCAATAAAAGTGTTCATTTTTTACAGAGGTAATGCAACTTTTGTGATTTTGGTGTTTGGTTGAGAATGGTGTTGAAGACATAGAAATCCAACAACGTTAAATTGGTTCTTGTTGAATATTTTTGTAGAAATAGTTTAGGTTTTATAACCATACATGTTTATGTTGGTATAATTTTAGTATTATCAAAGTACCATTTCATCGAGGACTATCTCAGACAAATATGAAAATCACAAATTAGTGTTTCACTCTGTGATAACGATTTCTTTTAACATTCCTGATATTAATTTTATTATTACTAGTTCCAGTAAGAAACTTGCATCATCTATGTTATGAAAGTGATTCAGTTCCAGTAGAAAAATGTGTAAATAGTTTGCCATAAACTGTATCATCAGGGAGTCATGTGATATGTGTCACATGATAAGTTTATTATGTGTCACATGATATTTATTTATAGTAGTGTAGGTAATGTGATAAGATAACAAAAACAAATGGCAGCTTGGATGATTTGAACCTGTTGGTATTAGGGTAGATATCTTCTCGTATTCCCCTTCCTGTTTAGCAAGTTTTAGAGTTGGTCAATACTTTTGTCAACAGGATTTAATTGTTTTCTTCACTTTATGACACGGGCTTGAATTAGTGTTTAAATAATGTGGTAAATACTATTTAAAAAACAGTCGTTACAAAGTCTGAATAAAATTATATTTTAACTCTTTAGTTTTACAAAAATGGCTCTCCAAAATATGTTCAAGACAGCTTTGACATTTGATAATGTTAACATATGAAAGCAAACAAGCTTAGGACCATATTGCATTTTTTGGGGTGAAATCGGAGTCGTAGGTATATATATATTTTTGTTAAGTCCATATCCCGCCATCAACAAGTAAAATTTACAACAGATGTATACCGTTTCTAAACCTGACGAGTTTTCGGTCGCAGGTTGTTTAAGAACCTGTGAATAAACGGATACGTTTAATCCATACATATATATTATTATATGACCTGAACACCTGGGTAGAGATTTGATAAAGGGTTGTGTAGTGTAAATCTACCGTTATATGGCGGGTTTAGTTTCTTTAAGAAACTTAATCGAGAGATTTTGAATGAAGAGGGAAACTTGAATTTCATTGTAGTTTGTATACTAAATGGAAATAAAAGGTAAAAGAAACGGTATTGCCTGTTGTTTTCTCCTACCTTTTAGCTAGTACTTCTCGTTTCCTGTAAACCTAGTATCACGATTGTTGCCGATGCTTGTGTCATGCACTCCATCATACCTCTGTAATGAGATTGCCTTGCCGTTAATGTTGATATTATTTTTTTGTTTCAAGCTTTTACTTGTTCTTATAAATTGTATGACTTCTCCGATGATTGGATTAAAGTTTAGATATACCAAACAAATAAATGACACATTCAATAAACATATTCGACATTTTCTTCATTTAATGTTTAATCTTGTTTAGAGTTGATTTATACATGTCCACAATCCGAGTCTGCATTTCAAGATTGTCACGACTAACAATCTTGATAAATATCCACTAGAAAATTGTTAAACATCTAAACACTTTTTGTATACAATATGCCCCGTGCGGTTCCCGGGGGCCCCCGTTTGGTCACGGGGCAAAGAAGAGGGCCACTGCAGATCCCTTTGGAGGGGTAGGCAGAGGGGTAAAATCCCCCCAAATTCATGTTCATTTTATCATTTTTTGTTCATGTTCATTAAAGGTCTTCATCATGATCCCTGCATTGTTTCAGGTGCTATCTCGCTCGCATCAAAAGAGCAGTGGCAGAAAAACAATAACGTGGCTTCAGCGTAAATGGAGTTTCTACGATAGAATTTGCAGCAACTCTGCAGTTCAGGGTGAGAAGGTTCTAGGCCCATTTTCCATATTTTATCTCGATGTACATCAAAGATGAGCCTGGCATGTTCATGCCTGTTAGGTGCCATATAACCTTTTCATGTGTTGGTGCGCCTTAAAACCCCAATTCAGTTCAATTCATTTATATACAATATACTAATTTTTGCTCATAAGGTGCAGCAAAACTGAGGTTTAAAAATATTGCCTACAGCTGTTGATTGATGGGAGTCCACTTTAAATTGTTGCATTTCTAAATCGTCCATTACATTTGAAGCATTATGCTCATTGAACATAATACCTCAACTTACAGCTTGTCACATACTAATCCATGAGATATACACAGTTATTGCATTTATTTATTAATATTCACCTGTATTTTTTAAGATAACTTATTTGTTACATGTTTGAATTTCAGAAGGTCTTATTTTCCAAATTACTGAAATTTTAAATTTAAACTAAATAATTTAAGGAATACTTGTTTTTTTCAATTTTTAATGTTTTTGTGACTTTTAAATGGAAAACAAATTCTAGCATACATATTTCTTTTAATGAGTGACTTTGCTAATATACGCATTTTAATTTATAAAGCAAACACATTGTATTTATGTTGCGTTATACATTATTTTATTGCATTATAAGAAACGATTGACAAATATTGTGGTATAATATTGTGTAATATCATACCCCGTTTTAATATTGTGTAATATCACGCTGTTGCATGGTGTAAATTCATCTGATTTTATATTGTAGTTTTTCTATACCTTGCAAAATTACGCTAGTTTTGCAAAAACGCAAACATCTCATTTAAATTGGATAATACTGTTCCTCTTAAGGTAAAATTACCTCAGTCATTAATATAGACAATTGACTTATAGGATTATTTCCTGTAATAATAATAACTTGCAACTAGAAAACCATTGTCGTATATCCTTTTAAAGGTTCATATCACTTATAATATACTGACAAGCACAGATGTAGTAACCATAGTAACTTCTAAAGTCGAACAGGTTTAAAATATAAAGGAAGCTGTACAACATATTCCGTATCTGCAATCTTTATATTAGTAACCCTTAACCCGCTACATATATATAATGGACGGTTCTTTCTTTGAATTAAGACCATTCCATTTATGTGACAAAGGGGTGTTTTGGGGAAAATGACTGATCAGCAGACATCGTAAACCCTGATCGGCCTGCGAATTACTCGCAGGCTGATCTGGGTTTACAATGGACGCAAAGGCTATTATAGTCGGGCTTAGTGGGTTAAAGGTTAAAAAAATGTGCATTTAAACAATTCTAAAATAACACGTGTGTATTATATTACTGGACTATTCTATCATGTGATATAGGGCTGTATATGACCCAGTATATGTATAAATGCAAGGTTAGATGTTTATGTATATTGTTGAATTAACTGCAAGATATAATTCTGGTCTATATTATAATTATTATTATTATTATTATAACTCTAGTATTGAGCTATAAACTATTATTATGACATTGTTCTGTTATAAATGCATCTAAATATGAATAAAAAGATAAAATACTAAAATTAGTTTGTGTTCTGATGTTTAATGATACCAAAAATGATAAAACTTGAGTTTATATATTAAAACAATAAGTAGGTTGTTTCAGCACTGGAAAAAGAAAAAGGAGGGAAACAAAAGAGTAAGAAAGAGCTGTCTTGGGGTTCGAACCTGTACCTGAGTTTTGCAGCCTATCTTGGATGGATGTGGGATGGAAGTCCAAAGAAAACTCTTTTTATACGCCCGTCGTTGACGAGACATATCAAGTGATATACTGTGTGGGTAGGCAGCAGACAGACATTTAGTGTCGTCTCAATAACTTATTTTAATCTAAATCTAACCAAACTTGAGCATAATGCTTATGGGCAAAATACCTTGGTCGAGTTTGTTAACAAGCCAGATCACACCAGTAACACTGGAGTTATTGCCCCTTTATTTGTGAAAATTGTTGAAATTAACCATTACTGCTCAATAATTGGAGTAATTTTAATCAAAATTTAACCAAACATGGACAAAGTGCTTATGGGCAAAATATCTGTCAATTTCAGTACACAGCCAGAGCGTTCCAGTAAGACAGGAGTTATTGTCCCTTAGTTGGTGGAAACAGACTTGGTCATATTGCAGATGGGCATGATATTCAGTCAAGATCGATATTCACCAGTAACACTGAGACTATTGTCCACTGCGGAGGACTAAATTTGCATTTACGTCACCAATTTGGCTTTTGATCAATAACTTCAATATTTAAACCGATCTCCATGAAACTTAAGACAATGTTTATGGCCATAATATCTAGGTCAAGTTTGATAACCATCCAGATTGCACCAATAATGCCGGAGGTCTGGCCCTTGAATTTTTGAAAATTGAAGATTTTAAGGTTTCTGCTCGATAACTTCAACATGTATAGTCCACTCTTCAGGAAACTTGGGATCAATGTTTATGGCCAATATGTTAATATCTTGGCCAAGTTTGATAACCAGCTGATCGCACATATCATGCTGGAGTTACAGCCCTTTGCTTTTTAAAAATTGATGATTTTTGCCGAGGTTTTTACTTCATATCAATTGATTTTTACATAGACGGTTCCTATCAGGCGGTGGACAGTTCTCTGAATTTGCTTGTTGCCTTTAATTGGTGGACATTCTTGAAATTCATGATGTCCACCCACTCAACATTTTACTTGGGTAATTATAATCTATATTAAGTAACTCCAATATTTTCCCTTCACGAGGGATTTTTTTGTGACAATTTTGCACTCTTCTTTCCCCTTTCCCCCTCCCTCTCTCCATCCCCACTCTTTTTGTGTGTAAAACGATGCCTCTTTTGACATCAAGATGCAATATATGGAAAAACATCCGCGACCATACACATAAGATTGCCAGTGATGTCACACAACAATGTCATGGCAGCAAGGTTCTTCCATCGTCATTCGTCCATCGTCTGTTGTAAATGTTTCTTCAAACAACTTCTCAGAAATGACTTTTCACATGCATGATCCTTAGGTCTATGGTTTAAAGACTATGTCAATGCAACATCCAAGATGGCCTCCATAATTATTAAATTTCAAAACCTTAAAATATCTTCTCAAGAACCACTGAACAGATTTCGACAGTTTTTAGCTCTTCTGGGCGAAGGCAGAGCTTATGGGATGGCGAGTTGTCTGTCATCCGTTTGTTATCCCTCCGTCCGTTGTTAACATTTGCCTTAACACGATAGGGACTTCATTATGCTCCCCGAAATTGTCAGTAATTCCAGTACGATAGGTGCGATCTGGCTGATTTATATTGCATTAGCCGAGACATTATGCCCATAAACAATGAACCTAAATTTCCTGAAGATTGTATTATAAATTTTAAAGCTATTGAGAGAAAACCGACAAAAGCTTCAATTTTCAAATATCCTATGGTCACAACTCTCGTAGTATATATGCGATCTGGCTGGTTATCGAACTTGGCCTAGATTTTATGGCAATAAACATTGTCCTAAAGCTTCATCAAGATTGGATTATAAATATTGAAGTTGTCGGAAATGCAAATGTAATATGCAGAAAAAAGGCTTCTTTTCGAAAACTACATAACACAGACTATACGCTCATGCAATAACTACATAACACAGACTATACGCTCATGCAATAACTACATAACACAGACTATACGCTCATGCAATGCATGTAGCATTACATTATGGTTCTCCCAAAATGTGTTCAAATGATGATCCTGGGGACAATCTGGTAATGGCCCAGGGTCATAATGTCACACAGGAAATCTTCTAAAAAAAAAGTTCTCTGAAGCACTGTCGCTAAAGGCAGACAAATATACCATCACCTCCCTACACTTTATAGCAGCAATAACATTTTCCTTTATGATCACATTCACTTGAAACTGAATCATCAGAAATCTATAAAAAAAAATAATAACATATGCCAATGAATTGGTAGTAAAGGATTCCCACCGGCTAAAACTACCAAGGGTCATAACTCATGAAAAAATAATCGCATACATTTTTTCTTCACTAACATATTCACATCATAGTAAATGAGCATACCAAGTATTCAAACAATTCACCTAATAATGAATGAGGAGTTAGACACATGAGATTTCCCTATATAATATATGTAAGAAAATCAAAGGGCCATAACTCACGTAAAAATGATCAAATCAAAAATGTTTTTCTTCGTTGACATTTTCATATCATACTTAATCAGCAGGTCAAATATTAAAAATATCCATCAAATAATGAATGAGGAGTTAGACGCACACGATTTTCCTACGTATATGTAAGAAAATCAAAGGGCCATAACTCAGGTAAAAATTAAAAAATCAAAAATCTTTTTCTTCAGTAACATCTTCATACCATACTTAAACAGCACGTTCAATATTAAAACAATCCACATAAAAATGTATGAGAAGTTAAACACAGAAGATAGATTAAAAAATCAAAGGGCCATTCCTTGTGTAAAACTGATAGAATCAAACGTATTGAAAGGGATTATCTAACGTTTAACAGTTTTCAATCTTGTTTTATTGTGGCTTTAATGATTTTTCCTCTTGTTGCTCTGCTAGCTTCTGATAACATAGATAACATAGCTGTCAAGGGACGTCAAGCGTGAGATGGAAACCAACCTGGGAACCAAGCGGCGATTGCCACTTGGTTATGGGGTTAATGGAGTGAAGCCCGCTCAAGTCTGAGACGGTGCTTAGAGGTATGCTTGTTATACTGTTCATATGACCATACATTGTAACTGAATTAATTTAAGTCACACAATGCAGAAATCCTGCTTAAACTATAGGCCTACTGTTATTGATAGATTTTTGGCATAAAATATACTAACATTTATTTTAAAAATCGAAGATAAAAAACATTTTGGTCAAATTTTCAGAATGCGTGAGAATGTAAACTGTATGCGTGTGAGCGTGATTTGTCCAATGTGAGACTTGACAGGTATGTGGTAATCACTTGCTCTGTGGCTTTCTAGTGTTCTGCTTTTTTATTCATAGATACATGATCATTTGTGTGTTATATTTATATTGCATATTAAAGGGACACGCGGCAATCTTGATTTCTTTTAAGAACACACGGCGTCCCGTTTGTTTTTCGACATGCATTTGTTCAATCATATTAATTTTAATCTTATAAATATATTATAAAGAACATTGTTTTAGCATATAATTAATTGTTGATTATATTGCATCAATGATATATTAAACTTATGGTAGAATAAGACGAAAAGATGAAAATTCAAAATTTAATTTAATTATATGCAAGCAGGTTTAAAGTCAAAATGACGTTAGATAAATAAATCGGGACGCTAATTTCAATGCTTGATAAACAATTTAAGATTATCGTGTGTCCCTTTAATGCTGTCAAGTTTGTTAGAGTATATAGCTAATCTTTCTTTATTTTCACTGTCATGTTAAATTGGCCTGACAATAGTGTAAGAGTGATGTTTTGTACACCCTAAAACCTTGTTTAACCCCCGAGCCATCTTTTTTCCCATTGACATTTCCCAGGCTGTATCCCTATTGTCATCACTTTTTATTTTTGTGTTGTTGATTATTTAATGCTTGTTTTCAATGGATGTGTTAGCTTGACTGTTATTGTGTTGTTGATTATTTAATGCTTGTTTTCAATGGATGTGTTAGCTTGACTGTTGTTGTGTTGTTGATTATTTAATGCTTGTTTTCAATGGATGTGTTAGCTTGACTGTTTTTGTGTTGTTGATTAATTAATGCTTGTTTTCAATGGATGTGTTAGCTTGACTGTTGTTGTGTTGTTGATTAATCAATGCTTGTTTTCAATGGATGTGTTAGCTTGACTGTTGTTGTGTTGTTGATTAATCAATGCTTGTTTTCAATGGATGTGTTTGCTTGACTGTTGTTGTGTTGTTGATTAATTAATGCTTGTTTTCAAAGGATATGTTAGCTTGACTGTTGTTGTGTTGTTGATTAATTAATGCTTGTTTTCAATGGATGTGTTTGCTTGACTGTTGTTTTGTTGTTGATTAATTAACACTTGTTTTCAATGGATGTGTTAGCTTGACTGTTGTTGTGTTGTTGATTATTTTTCAATGGATGTGTTAGCTTGACTGTTGTTGTGTTGTTGAATATTTAATGCTTGTTTTCAATGGATGTGTTAGCTTGACTGTCGTTGTGTTGTTGATTAATCAATGCTTGTTTTCAATGGATGTGTTTGCTTGACTGTTGTTGTGTTGTTGATTAATCAATGCTTGTTTTCATAGGATATGTTAGCTTGACTGTTGTTGTGTTGTTGATTAATTAATGCTTGTTTTCAATGGATGTGTTTGCTTGACTGTTGTTGTGTTGTTGATTAATTAACACTTGTTTTCAATGGATGTGTTAGCTTGACTGTTGTTGTGTTGTTGATTATTTTTCAATGGATGTGTTAGCTTGACTGTTTTTGTGTTGTTGAATATTTAATGCTTGTTTTCAATGGATGTGTTAGCTTGATTGTTTTTGTGTTGTTGATTATTTAATGCTTGTTTTCAACGGATGTGTTAGCAGCTTGACTGTTTTTGTGTTGTTGAATATTTAATGCTTGTTTTCAATGGATGTGTCAGCTTGACTGTCATTGTGTTGTTGATCATTTCAGGGGCGTTCCTGGGCTAATTTAGGTATACGCACCATCGAGTTTTGGATTCACAAATGTGCCTAATCCCCTATACCTTCAATTTTTATTACATTTTTCGCATTTTTAGTCTTTTTTATTTGTTTGCTTCTTTAGTAGCCTGTAGGCACGTGCGTCAGTGCGTATGCCCAGGTACGCCCTGCATTTAATGCTTGTTTTCAATGGATGTGTTAGCTTGACTGTTGTTGTGTTGTTGATTAATTAATGCTTGTTTTCAATGGATGTGTTAGCTTGACTGTTGTTGTGTTGTTGATTAATTAATGCTTGTTTTCAATGGATGTGTTAGCTTGACTGTTGATGTGTTGTTGATTAATTAATGCTTGTTTTCAATGGATGTGTTTGCGCTTGACTGTTGTTGTGTTGTTGATTAATTAATGCTTGTTTTCAAAGGATGTGTTAGCTTGACGGTTGTTGTGTTGTTGATTAATTAATGCTTGTTGTCAATGGATGTGTTAGCTTGACTGTTGTTGTGTTGTTGATTAATTAATGCTTGTTTTCAAAGGATGTGTTAGCTTGACTGTTGTTGTGTTGTTGATTAATTAATGCTTGTTTTCAAAGGATGTGTTAGCTTGACGGTTGTTGTGTTGTTGATTAATTAATACTTGTTTTCAATGGATGTGTTAGCTTGACTGTTGTTGTGTTGTTGATTAATTAATGCTTGTTTTCAAAGGATGTGTTAGCTTGACTGTTGTTGTGTTGTTGATTAATTAATGCTTGTTTTCAAAGGATGTGTTAGCTTGACTGTTGTTGTGTTGTTGATTAATTAATGCTTGTTTTCAATGGATGTGTTCGCTTGACTGTTGTTGTGTTGTTGATTAAATAATGCTTGTTTTCAATGGATGTGTTAGCTTGACTGTTGATGTGTTGTTGATTAATTAATGCTTGTTTTCAATGGATGTGTTTGCGCTTGACTGTTGTTGTGTTGTTGATTAATTAATGCTTGTTTTCAAAGGATGTGTTAGCTTGACGGTTGTTGTGTTGTTGATTAATTAACAAAGGATGTGTCAGCTTGACTGTTGTTGTGTTGTTGATTAATCAATGCTTGTTTTCAAAGGATGTGTTAGCTTGACTGTTGTTGTGTTGTTGATTAATTAATGCTTGTTTTCAATGGATGTGTTTGCTTGACTGTTGTTGTGTTGTTGATTAATTAATGCTTGTTTTCAAAGGATGTGTTAGCTTGACGGTTGTTGTGTTGTTGATTAATTAATACTTGTTTTCAATGGATGTGTTAGCTTGACTGTTGTTGTGTTGTTGATTAATTAATGCTTGTTTTCAAAGGATGTGTTAGCTTGACTGTTGTTGTGTTGTTGATTAATTAATGCTTGTTTTCAAAGGATGTGTTAGCTTGACTGTTGTTGTGTTGTTGATTAATTAATGCTTGTTTTCAAAGGATGTGTTAGCTTGACTGTTGTTGTGTTGTTGATTAATTAATGCTTGTTTTCAAAGGATGTGTTAGCTTGACTGTTTTTGTGTTATTGATTATTTAATGCCTGTTTTCAACGGATGTGTTAGCTTGACTGTCTTTGTGTTGTTGATTATTTAATGCCTGTTTTCAACGGATGTGTTATCTTGACTGTCTTTGTGTTGTTGATTATTTAATGCTTGTTTTCAACGGATGTGTTAGCTTGATTGTTTTTGTGTTGTTGATTATTTAATGTAATGCTTGTTTTCAACGGATGTGTTAGCTTGACTGTTTTTGTGTTGTTGAATATTTAATGCTTGTTTTCAATGGATGTGGTAGCTTGACTGTCTTTGTGTTGTTGATTATTTAATGCTTGTTTACAATGGATGTGTTAGCTTGACTGTTGTTGTGTTGTTGATTATTTCAGGGGCGTTCCAGGGGCTAATTTAGATATATGCACCATCGAGTTTTGAATTCACAAATTTGCCTAATCCCCTGTACCTTCAATTTTTATTACATTTTTCGCATTTTTAATTTGTTTGTTTCTTAAGTAGCCTGTACGCACTTGCGTCAGTGCGTATGCCCAGGTACGCCCCTGTATTTAATGCTTGTTTTCAATGGATGTGTTAGCTTGACTGTTTTTGTGTTGTTGATTGTGTAATGCTTGTTTTCAATGGATGTGTTAGCTTGACTGATTTTGTGTTGTTGATTGTTTAATGCTTGTTTTCAATGGATGTGTTAGCATGACTGTTGTTGTGTTGTTGATTAATCAATGCTTGTTTTCAAAGGATGTGTTAGCTTGACTGTTGTTGTGTTGTTGATTAATCAATGCTTGTTTTCAAAGGATGTGTTAGCTTGACTGTTGTTGTGTTGTTGATTAATTAATGCTTGTTTTCAATGGATGTGTTTGCTTGACTGTTGTTGTGTTGTTGATTAATTAATGCTTGTTTTCAAAGGATGTGTTAGCTTGACGGTTGTTGTGTTGTTGATTAATTAATACTTGTTTTCAATGGATGTGTTAGCTTGACTGTTGTTGTGTTGTTGATTAATTAATGCTTGTTTTCAAAGGATGTGTTAGCTTGACTGTTGTTGTGTTGTTGATTAATTAATGCTTGTTTTCAAAGGATGTGTTAGCTTGACTGTTGTTGTGTTGTTGATTAATTAATGCTTGTTTTCAAAGGATGTGTTAGCTTGACTGTTGTTGTGTTGTTGATTAATTAATGCTTGTTTTCAAAGGATGTGTTAGCTTGACTGTTTTTGTGTTATTGATTATTTAATGCCTGTTTTCAACGGATGTGTTAGCTTGACTGTCTTTGTGTTGTTGATTATTTAATGCCTGTTTTCAACGGATGTGTTATCTTGACTGTCTTTGTGTTGTTGATTATTTAATGCTTGTTTTCAACGGATGTGTTAGCTTGATTGTTTTTGTGTTGTTGATTATTTAATGTAATGCTTGTTTTCAACGGATGTGTTAGCTTGACTGTTTTTGTGTTGTTGAATATTTAATGCTTGTTTTCAATGGATGTGGTAGCTTGACTGTCTTTGTGTTGTTGATTATTTAATGCTTGTTTACAATGGATGTGTTAGCTTGACTGTTGTTGTGTTGTTGATTATTTCAGGGGCGTTCCAGGGGCTAATTTAGATATATGCACCATCGAGTTTTGAATTCACAAATTTGCCTAATCCCCTGTACCTTCAATTTTTATTACATTTTTCGCATTTTTAATTTGTTTGTTTCTTAAGTAGCCTGTACGCACTTGCGTCAGTGCGTATGCCCAGGTACGCCCCTGTATTTAATGCTTGTTTTCAATGGATGTGTTAGCTTGACTGTTTTTGTGTTGTTGATTGTGTAATGCTTGTTTTCAATGGATGTGTTAGCTTGACTGATTTTGTGTTGTTGATTGTTTAATGCTTGTTTTCAATGGATGTGTTAGCATGACTGTTGTTGTGTTGTTGATTAATCAATGCTTGTTTTCAAAGGATGTGTTAGCTTGACTGTTGTTGTGTTGTTGATTAATCAATGCTTGTTTTCAAAGGATGTGTTAGCTTGACTGTTGTTGTGTTGTTGATTAATTAATGCTTGTTTTCAATGGATGTGTTTGCTTGACTGTTGTTGTGTTGTTGATTAATTAATGGTTGTTTTCAAAGGATGTGTTAGCTTGACTGTTGTTGTGTTGTTGATTAATTAATGCTTGTTTTCAATGGATGTGTTAGCTTGACTGTTGTTTTGGTGTTGATTAATTAATGCTTGTTTTCAATGGATGTGTTAGCTTGACTGTTGTTGTGGTGTTGATTAATTAATGCTTGTTTTCAATGGATGTGTTTTTGTTTTTGTTTTTTTGTAACTTTTTATTTTTTTCTATTCCTAACACTGTTGTTGTTGAGTTCTACATATATACATGCATCTAGTGAATATATTATCGTGTTATTATTTTTTTTCTAAATGTACAATCTGGAAATATTATATGAGACTATGTAATATATGAAAGTATTTTTTTCCAGCATGTAGCTAGTACGGTTACAACTAATGATTGGATTTGTGACATACAGTCCTTTATATCTTAACATGTCATTGTTTAACTGTTCCTGCCTAATAACTATTATAATATTCAATGTAAGATTTAAAAGCACTATTGACTCTTACATGACCGACATGATCTGTCTTCAGATTTTTGTATATTCATTATTTTATACTGGGCTTTTGTTTCAATTCCAATCATCTATGAGTAGTAGAGCAATTACAACAATATGTTATAAAGATTTATTTAATGAGAATTCATTTGAAACTAGTCAATGATCCATGTCAAACGTACACCATGAGTAATATCAAATGTCTTCTCTATTACACATCAATGTTACATCTAATTCTCTTATATAAGAATCAGAAAGTATATTTCCATAGTCATGCCTCGTGAGATATTATATTCCCTGTATACAGGGGAGATAACATGAATAGCATTAATGTTTAGCTTTACAACAGTTACCTGTTACACATTTTAGAAGCATGTTATGTTTAACATAGAATGTTATATTTAACATAGAAACTCAATGAAAAACACATAAAGTGATATTATAAAGGGAAGAAATAATAGTGTGCACTAATGGAGTTAATGGAGAACTTGTATACAAAGTGGGAATCTTAATATACATAAAATAACAGATGTTGGATTCATCAAGTTCAAAACTAAGATATTTTTTGAAATCAGGTCCTCAATGGATGTGTTGCTTGACTGTTGTTGTGGTGTTGATTAATTAATGCTTGTTTTCAATGGATGTGTTAGCTTGACTGTTGCTGTGGTGTTGATTAATTAATGCTTGTTTTCAAAGGATGCGTTAGCTTGACTGTGTTGTTGATTATTTAATGCTTGTTTTCAATGGATGTGTTAGTTGACTGTTTTTATGAATACTACATTTCCTGTTACAGTACTATCCTTACCTTAGGGGGAATGAAAAAAAGCTTCTTCTTTGAAACCATACGGCATGGAGCTCTCATATATATTGCATGCATCGGCGTAACATTTTGATCCTCTCCCAAGTTTGTAAAAAAAGTAGTACACGAAACTTTCTCCTACAAAAATGCATGTGGTTACTCTCTAAATTAAGAAAATACAATTTATTTGTTGACTCATGGCCCTGTATATACATGCTCATGGTAGTTCGGACAATTACACTATGTGGACATGGCAAGAAGTATGTTAATCACATATATTCCTATTAGATTATACTGTTTTCAGGTATGGAACTACTGTTTATAGGCAAATTGTTGCTATCCCTCTGGGTACTAACTGTGCACCTCTCGTCGCAGATTTGTTTGTGTATTACTATGCAAGAGATTTCTTGTTAGAATCATCGAAGCCTCTCGAGTATCTGGATGATATATTAACCACTGACAACTCTTTCTGTTCTACTATAGTAAATAATATATACCCTAAAGATTAACAAAAACTTTTCTGCTGCTATGTATGTGAGTGTGTGTGTGTGTGTGTGTGCGTGCGTGCGTGCGTGGATGCATGCATGCATGTATAAAATCATTTGTGTGTTACACTTAACGACGTTGCGTTGTAAACCTTTTCGCCTCGCACCGCTGCGGGTTCGAATCCCGCTAGGAGCTCAGATCAGCTTGTAAGTGAGCAAGTGTCGGTTTTTACGGGTGGCGGGAGTTATACAGTACTGGTTCTACCTAGGAATAAGAGAGTGGTCTGCCTCCTCCACAAAAACACGACCGTCACACAAAGTCTAAAATATGCTGAAAAAATGACGTTAACCATTTTACACTGTCCCGTTTTATGGGGATGACAATAGCGTAAGTGAGGTTTGGTGCACCCTAAACTCTTATTTAAACGTCCATGGACCTTTTTTTGCCACTGACCGTTCCAAGGCGGTAGCCATTTTGTCAACCATTTTATGTTAGTGGTGTCAGATACCTATACCTTTATTTATCCTTGTTGTTTCGATTCGTATTTTTGGTTGACTGTGGTCCGTGATTGCTACATTTTCAGTTCGACTTCTATATCTCCTTTAACTGAATCAATTATATTCGTAATTTGGTCTATTTATGGCGTATTTAGGAATGTGTGTGTTTCTAATATCAATCACGGTAATTATTACCACAGGTATTTGGGGAGTAGCTTAGACTTACACTTGAATTTTTCAGAAAAAAAAAATTCTATAAAAAAAATCTATGTCGAAAACATCATTTAAATACTAATCCAACATTAAAAACACAAATTTAAAAAAAAAAAAAAAATCTATATTACTAAACTATATATACTGTATAGTATTATATACCGGTATGACTGAAATGCGAAAAGGGCCCTTTTCGCGAAAAGGGCATTCAAGGTACGAAAAGGGCCTGTTTTATGCAAAATGCATCTATATTGTTTGGTTTTGGTGATTTAAATGTGAAGAATGTGTAATTATAATAAGAACAAAATAAGAATATACTAAATAAAATCTTTTAGAAAGTCTTAATTCTTCAAAAATACGTATGGATAGCGACACTTATCAGCTACGAAAAGGGCTGGTCTGCGAAAAGGGCCAGTTTTATGCAAAGTGCATCAATATTGGTTTGTTTTGGCGATTTAAATGTGAAGAATGTGTAATTATACTAAGAATATAATAAGAATAAACTAAATAAAATATTTAAGAAAGTCTTAATTCCTCAAAAATTCGTATGTGTAGCGACAATTACAGCTACGAAAAGGGCCAGTCTGCGAAAAGGGCCCGTTTTATACAAAGTGCATCAATATTGTTTGGTTTTCGTGATTTAAATGTGAAGAATGTGTAATTATACTAAGAATATAATAAGAATAAACTAAATAAAATATTTAAGAAAGTCTTAATTCCTCAAAAATTTGTATGTGTAGCGACAATTACAGCTACGAAAAGGGCCTGTCTGCGGAAAGGGCTAGGACCAACGTGTTTAATGCACATTATCAGAATGATCACATTTCAAAATGGCGTTAGTTTGTATTTCTGCATTAAGAATTTATTTATTTAATTATTATAAATTTGTTTATGTTGGAAATGGTTCTACAAAAAGGAATATACCCTCATACGAAAAGGACATACACATTGTCTAATAAAATGATCTGTGATTTCAGTCTTTACATTATGCATCAAGTATTTATTTAACTTCTTTCTTTCTTTTTTTAATATTAGCCTAAAATTATTCATCGTAAAGGACTGTAAATTATACGAAAATGATATTCACATCTACGAAAAGGGACGCTGATCTACGACTTTACTACAAAAACTTTTCAGTATAATGTCAATGTTGTTCACACCTTTGTTTGATCCTTGATTAGATTATAGCACATTCACTAATCGATGGTGCAATATAATAAAAAATATATAAATGTTGCTTTGTGACTAGTATGTGAATCGCCCAATATATTCACTAATTACTTTAATCCGCACATTTGCGAAGCCGTGTGTCGATACGATTAATGACACGCGTGGCATCTACAGGTATTCCTTTGCTTTGCACAGAAGCGAGGTGTTAATAGGATTAACGACACGTGTTGATTGTGATTTTACTCAGAAGAAACTAAGTTGATAAATTGTTAGCAATAATGTAGAAATAAATGACTGACAATTAGTTTAGGTAGACACTATTGAATGTAATGTTTTCTGTTATGTGGAGAGGTTTACGAATGAAACTATGCTTTACGGATTAAATAAATGAATTTAACGCCTTCATTTATAACGAAATTGTTTATTTTTTATGTTAATACGAGAATAACGCACAGAAGCCCTTCGTAGATACATGTACGAGTATTGTGATTTAAAAGAAATTAATAATAGCGTTGCATCAAAAGAAATAAGTTGATAAATTGTCAGCAAAAAAATAATTGATGCAGATTAGTTTAGGTACACAATTTAATAAATTTAATGTTTTATGTTATGTTGAGACACTAGTCGCAATTACAGGTATGTCTTTGCTTCGCACAAAAGCCAGGTGTTATTAGGATTAACGACACATGCGAAGACGCAGTAATAGCAGTACATCGGCTTTACCAGAATCTCAAAACAACTTCTGCGGTATCAGAACAGTTCCGGAAACGCGTGACCTGGATTGAAAAAACAGCAAACCTTATGCCGGAAGTACCGACTGACATAGCCATCGTAGAATACGTTGGCACATATCCAGGAAGATATTTTCATGGGTTAGTACAAGACACAACTAATAATCCCAAACACATTAGAACAAAACCAGCTGTAAAACATAGATCTGTCAAAGAGGTTGAGCGAGAAATGAACCAGGTTTCGTCCGATGATTTTGAGAAACAACGCAATGAAAAACAACTAAGGAATATCAAACACGAATTCACAAAATCAAAACAAACACAAAAAACAACAAGTAATATCGCCGACCAATTTATATGTGTCGAAGAAATGACAAAAACCCACGCGTTTGTTCAAAGTGTTAAACATATCAGTGGCATGCAACATCCAGTCATCACACTCTTCACAGAACAACAAATCACTGATGTTAAAAGATTCTGCTGTCGAGAAAACGGCGGTGTCCTGGGAATGGACAAGACATACAATCTAGGCGAATCTAGGCGAATTTCACGTGACGCCAACTGTTTACAAAGACACGTCAGTTATAAAGCGATCCACGAATGATATGTTTCGGCCCAACCTTTGTGCATCAGAGTTCAACAACAAAAACATATCAATCATTCCTTCATGACATTGCTGACAATTTAACCGATAACCAAATATCAAACTTGACATGGTTGTACACAGGTATTATGTACCCGACACATTAAAGAAAACACAAATAGACACATGGAAAATGTGGTTGGTTATCCAAAGACTGAACGGGACCAAATTCTCACCGCCATCTACGGAAAAGACGGACTTATTCAAAACACAGATATAGACACTTTTAACTACCGACTGTCAAATATACAACAATTAATTACAGAGAAAGACAACACCGTTGGGGGAAAAAAATGCATGCAATATTTTCAAAACAAGCTATTACAACTCCTAAAAGAGCATGTAATTGAACCGGTAAAACAGGGGGAAATTCCACCCAATTGGACAAATAATAACTGCGAGAGTGCAAACCATATTCTGAAAACGGCCACCCAATGGAAAATGCAAGACCTTCCCAAATTGTTTAATACACTTTACAGCATCGTCACTAGTAAACAGGAGGAGCACTGTCGGGCAATTAGGGAAACGGGCAATTATCGGCTAGCTGACAGGTACACCCATCACCAAACTGACATAAGTTACTGGTCTACAATGACAGAAGAAAGCAGACAAAAACGACTAAAGCGATTTCTTACGTACTGCGGTAAAACTAATACCAACACAGTAGTATCGACAGACGGAATGATACTTATTGCTTGAGTTTCTTTGAAAAGCACACATTTTTTTTATTACTTTTATTGATGAAAAACAAAGTTACATGAAACAAATCACTATATTACATAAACATATTTAGAATAAATAAAACGGACCCTTTTCGTAGCTGATAATTGTCGCTATACATACGTATTTTTGAGGAATTAAGACTTTCTTAAATATTTTATTTAGTATATTCTTATTTTATTCTTAGTATAATTACACATTCTTCACATTTAAATCACCATAACCAAACAATATTGATGCACTATGTATAAAACGGGCCCTTTTCGCAGACCGGCCCTTTTCGTAGCTGATAATTGTCGCTATACATACTTATTTTTGAGGAATTTAGACTTTCTAAAATAGTTTATTTAGTATATTCTTATTTTATTCTTAGTATAATTACACATTTTTCACATTTAAATCACCAAAACCAAACAACATTGATGCAATTTGCATAAAACAGGCCCTTTTCGTAGCTTGAATGCCCTTTTAAGTGTAAGTCTAAGCTACTCCCCGAGTACCTGTGATTATTACCAATACAAATAAACAGGTCTTCAATAAAAACTAAATGTTCGCAATTAACTATAATAATGAACTGTCCTTCTCATTAGGTTGTTATGCCTCGTTATATACTTATTCATGGTTCATTAATTGACACATATGCGGTATTAACACAATAGGCGTGTACTTTTATTAGTTTTATTTATTAAATTGTCACCGATAGGAGTGTAATACGGTTTACTCTTTTGAAAAAACGTTCTTTGGATGGGATATCACATTACGGTATTACGACATACAACCAATCCTTTGCCACAGATTTTGTGAAGAATGACATACAAAACTGACATATTTATATTAACAACGCACATTTAATTAAATGGAATACCTTAAATTGGCTCGTATATATAAACGAGATATAGGTGTCTTCGTGTACTTTAAACAGAAAATATGAAAACAAATCATAAGAATAATGTGAAACGTCGAAAAGATATTTCTAACATCCCCAATTCAAGCTCTGACTGCAGTGGTATGGCTCGTCAACACACGGAGATGGTCATGACACACTCCAATGGTATGTTATTTTCCGTTTATTCCTTTTCTTACTGAAAACGAAAAGAACGTGAAGATATTATAAAGAAAATAAGTGAACACATCGAAAACGACAAATATATGAACATACGGAATACGACAATTATGTAAATATATCGAAAACAACATAATAAGTGAGTGGGCCAGAAATGAATTCGTCAGGCTTTTTTTTTTTTTACTCCATTGCAGGGATTAGAATTTATCTGATTTATATCAACATATTTATGACGACGCTACACTTATTATAAAAACATTTTACCATTTTGTTATAATTTAATAATGATAGATATACTGTTGAGAGCAATGCAATTTTTTTTATCAGGTTGCGTGACAATTTCGAAAACGGATTTTAAAGAACAATAAAAACAACAAAGACGCGACGTTTAAATATAATAATAACACAAATTCTTTAAATTTATTTCGTTATAAGAGGATACTTTTGTAACCTTTAACCGTAAATACTGGTAAAACAAAGATTATGCTTTTCAGAAAAAGAGGTGGTTTATTAAACAATGGATCTTGGCATTATAATGGAGAGAATATAGCGATAGTAAATGATTTCAACTATTTAGGTACAGTTTTTAATTATACTGGAAATTTTGCTCTGAACCAAGAACAGCTTATTGGAAAATCATTAAAAGCATTAAATGTTCTCTTAGTAAACTGTTGAAAAATAAGGTTGAAACCAAAAATATTATGTCAACTATTTGACTCATTTGTGGGGTCAGTTTTGAATTATTCCCTGGAAATTTGGGGTTATACAAAATCAAGGCAAATCGAAAGAATACATTTAAAATTTTGCAAGTGAGAAAAGGTTGTTGTACATCAGGAGTATATGGTGAATTAGGTAGATATCCTTTATTTGTAAGGCAATTTGTTGTGTAAATTTCTTAAATACTCGTATAAAGTATTGAAAACAGATAACATAATACTTAAAAGCATTTACATATCGTCACTAAAATATTGTGAAAATGGGTATCAAAACTGGCATCGAATGTAAGGTTTACAAATGTCTGGAATGACACAAATTCTGTTAATGCTAAATACTTTATAAATACTTTTAGACAAAGAGTCGTTGATTGTTTTATACAACGATGGTTTGTAGATAAGGAAACAAGTGGTGTACTTAAATTATAGAATAATTGTAAATTGAGTTTAATTATGAATCATACCTTGATATCTCAGACCATATTTAAGAAAATTCAGAATAATAGCGGATTTGTTAAGAATACAGACCGGTAGATACTCTCGTAATAGAGTACCTAGAAATGAAAGATATTGTAAATGCTGCCACAGTATTGATTGTTAAAGATGAATACCATTTTATTTTGATTTGTCCTTGTTACACAAGAATCCGGACAATTTATATTAAAAACTATTATTATAATAGACCTAGTATGTTTAAATTCTTAGAATTAATGCAGACACAGGATAAGAATATTGTTATTAAGTTAGCTAAGTATATTAGTACAGCTTTAGCTGTAAGGAATACACTCTTGATTAATTAAACAATGTTTAGCTCTTTTGTATTTTCATCCTCATGTATCAGTTATTTAATATTGCTCATAGTAAATGTACTTTTGCCTAAAATCACTTGACCTTTATTATACATGAACATGTATGCATGTATATATAACGATGTACGTATGTGCATGTTAAATAAAATATATGTTCTGTTCCATTTATCGTTATATAACTATAGTTTTGATTTCCAATTGTTTTGTAATGGACATTGTAATCACGCGACCTCCACCCACGTTTTATCGCTTTTGATATCACGATGAGCTTTGTTTACTTGCAAATGGTGCTTTTCAATTTGAAAATATGTTATATTATTATACATTTCTATGTTATATTAATACATTTCTATGTTTTATATTATTACATTTCTATGTTATATTATTACATTTCTATGTTATATTATTTTTAATAAATGTGTAGAATTTGATTTGATTTGATCAAACGTTTTAACTCAGGAATTTTGAAAACCAGTTTAGTATTATAAAACTTACAATATATCATCTTGTTTAAGATTTTAGTTTCATATTTTGACATCCTAGCAAAACTTCATTTTTGAATTATATCATTCTACACATTCTACAAATTGTACAGTACATGTTTCTATCATGGAATTCAAGATGATTGTGTATGTGTATGTGTATATGTGTGCGAAAAGCGCCCTACAGTGTGCGTGTTCAAATCAAACTCTCTTTTATCAAATGCATTTCAAGCCCTTCCCAGATTTAATATAAAGGTCCTGAATTTGTTTGGAAATTGGAGATTTATATCAATTCTGATAAAGGTGATCCTTTGAGAGCAACAAACACAAATAAGAGAATAAAGCAGCAGACCGGTTTTATTGAGTCTGTTCATGAGAAGTAATGAAAGAAGCAACACTTCTCACGCCCCTAGCACCGAAGTCGAACATATCCGATATTTGGATTCTTTTCGCATTTCGAATTGTAGATTTAAATAACCTCTGGTGTCAAATTTCTTTTATATAGTAATGCGGTTTTTAATATGTGAGATTCAGGCCGAATCTCGAACTCAGGTCGAATCTCGAATATTAGAGAGTTTTGTACATTCGTGATTAAAGCCGAATTTTGAATGCCAATATTTTGGATAGCTGTTGAATGTTGAAACTCTAGTGTTTTTGTATTTGAGAGTCAAATCGAACTTTTTGTAAATGTATTTGTTTTAAATTGGGGAAACTTTAAAGTAGGATCCCGCCAGTAACAGCCCAATATTACAACATATATTCACCGTTTCTAAACCTACTGACGACGAGGTATATACTTGTAAATAACTTGTATGTTTTGAGAATTTAAACTCCATAGACCAATATACTGAACGGCTTTACCCAGCCAGATGAAACCCCAAAACTGAAGCGTCGAATAAATAGTTAGCAACTCTTAATTAATTTTACGCATATTCAGTCACGGATATATTCTAAAACCCAATAAATATTAAATAAACATATACTTTTAATCGGCACATATACATTATTATATGACCTGAACATCTGTGTAGAGTTTTGATATAGGAGTTTGTGGTGTAAATTTTCCGTTATTTGGTGGGTTAGATTCTTTAACACTTGGATAGAGCTGCGATACTCGTTTTTTTTGCACTTATTTGGCAGGTAAAGTTTTCGATGTCCGTTATAACCTCACTTTGCTTAATTGAGCTTTTATTCAATTTGAATAAGACATTACTTGGTCCGGCCTTAATTCCATTAAGCGATAGGAAAGCTTATATTAGCAGGATTTTATAACGGATATTTCGACAATAAAACATGTTTAAAAACATTTTTTCCTGAAAAAAATGCGATAACCTGTTTAACATTACCTATTAGATGTTTAATTTTACAACATGCAGACTTTTAAAGCCGAAATTAAGGTTTTATTTCATACCCAGCCAACTCCGTTATCGCTTCTTGGAGAATAGGTTGGATGGGGTATGAAAGTTAATACTCGGACCACGTAATGAACTACAAACAAATTGATTGTCATTTTCAAACAGTTTCTAATGCAAGCATTTTTGTTTGTTGTACATTTAAAATAGTTTTATTTATTTCCTATAGCGAACAGAGACTGCTTAGCCGAGGCCATTCTACAACATATTCCTGAGCTCGTTGATGCCATAGATTTCGCACCATCAGATATGCCGGATGTTCTTGTTCGAGATTGTTATCTCACCGATGCCGAATGCAATGCCATCCGTAAAATACCCAACAGAAAGGATCAAGGGCGTGAGCTGATTCTAACGATAAAGGGAAGGAAATTGAGGGCCATATTGGGTTTCCTGGATGCAGTTCAAAACGCAGGTGGCGACGGCGCTAAAATAGCTGACTCTGTACGTAAGACATACAGTGACATGATGACAAACGGGTCATTTAGATATGTTTGTGTCGTGTGTAAGATTAAGAATGACGTCGACATTTCGCGTATCTCTGACTATCTTCTTGCGAAGCATAGAGACATAATGAAGCAGTCTCGATATAGAGAAATATGTAAGAAGGAAATAACAGGTGATAACGCATGGCGTGATATATTCAAAACATGCAACGATTCAGAGAAGGTTAGAGCTTTGTGCAAAGCCCTATCTAAAAATGACATATATACACATTTTGCTGATGAATTAGAATTTCACGCACATAGCCAAAACTATAGAATCCAGTGCGAGTGCGACAACCGCGAGTTCCAATACTGGTACAACAACAAACGCTTTTCATCGTGGAGCATTGACGCCACTGCTTCGTATGACCCAAAGAGTTCAACATCCCTAGAAAATTCTTCTTTGGCGTACCTTCCCACAGATGTGTCAGGAAGAAGCCCATTGACTGGGAGCTATTACACTGCAAAATCAAATATCAACATTGTCCTTGATAGCGTCCTGATACATAACGGCAATGATCAAATGGTGGCCGATACAGAGACCATACCTACGGGATGTTTGAACACGTTTTTGAGAGTGTGTCTTTGCTGCCTTTGTCCGTGTATTAAAACCAAGAACGATGCTTTGGTTGGTTAGGTAATACCAATGTGTGCGAACAACAAAGGATAGACAACCTCCATGCGAACTAGCGACTAGCTATGCATCTGCTTCCTAAAAAGGAAGATTTCAACCCACACGGATATGTTCATTCTCAATTCAGATCATTCATATCCGCCTTGAGGCATCATACATACAATTATAGCTCATTAGATTGAGCTTACAAGTAATGAAGTGTTTTATAAATGAGTGTCTAGAATATATACTTCATAAACTCTACAGGAATTTAAACGTTATGTCTGCGTTATTAAATCAGTGGAGAATTGGGGTGTACCAAAAAAAGGACAAAACGACACCTATCTAACTTTGTTTAACATCCAATATGAAGAAAGAAAATGTGTGATAGCAATCTCTGACAAGTAGCTATTAGTTATTATTGAACAGTTTCCATGGCAACCGTCACTCAAAAGTAGAAATTGGCATAAATAACCTTTAATGCATCAGAACTTGGTCATTTTTAAATATAGAAAGTTCAAATTGGTGTCAAAGTACAGGTAATGCATTAAGCTTTTATTTTATGTACTTTATGCAAATGGCCTCAATTGCATATTCATGAATATTAATGAGATTGTCAAAAATGTATATGAAATGACCCCAAAATGCTCTATGTTTTCATAAAATACACGATGCATCTATCCTATGAGTACTTTTTCCAGGCTTAAATGCGCATTAATGATGGCTAATATATACAGCTATGAACTAACTTAAGTTTTATGCTATGAATTTACAATATGCAAGCTGTATATGTATTCAAGAAAATAGTCAGTGGTATAAGGAGTTAAGTGTAAACCCAATTGAGGTAAAAGGTGCTATATGACAAATGGCACCTTTTACCTCCAAATGTTTGTACAAATTCACGGGGAAACGTATGGTAAAAGGTGACGTGGAAATGAACCTCCTGTTAACATAACAACACTAGGATGGGACAATATAGATAGATTAGAAGAGACATTAAGTGGGAAAGAAACGTCACACAGAGTGAATGGAATTGCCGTTCAGAGGAAGACATATGTCCATTCTTACCAACGGCCTCTGCCACCCATGTAGAGAAAACTGGGAAGAGATCAGTAAAACCAACCTTACAATATATTCCTGAATATAATGCAGGCGAACGTGTCGGCCCTCTTAGCGGAAAGTACATTCCTATGAATGAAATTGAGATCATGGAAGACAGTGTCAGGAAAAATATTCTGTGGGCATTGACGAGACTACATTGCTCCCTATCTAACCAAACTGTAAGCAGCTGGACAGGCTTTAATATACTTACTAGAGACAATGTTGAGAAATACAGCAAGATAATGTGGGCTATATGTCGACGATCAATTCTCCTGCTGCACAACTGAAAACAGTTCATGAAGTGCTTCAACAGTCAGTTCAGGTCATTCAATCTCTAGAATTACCAAAACATAGTGGTTGTTTTTGATCAAGCTTTGTACGCGAAAGCCACTGATATATTATGGAAACACCATGACATGTTCAAAGGAGTGGTACCAAGAATGGGGGTGTTCCATACGATTTGTACACTGCTTGGTATTATCGGTAAGCGGTTCGCTGACGCAGGATTAAAAGACCTATGTATTGAGTCAGGAGTTCTAGCTGAAGGGTCTATTGCTGGGGTGTTAGAAGGAAGAAAATATAATCGAGCCGTTAGATTCCTTAAGCTTATGTATGAATCATTGATTAGATTGGCTTGGAAAGGATTTTATGCCTCTTGTGTTACAGAAGATGAAGATTTAAAATTGAAAGTCTATGAACTTGGTTTGAAAATAGATGAAATGAGTGACAATATTTGTGGAGATACCTTCTCTGAAACATTGAGTAAAAGCGAGTTTTCAGATGTGTCAAAAGAATTTCTACAGTATCTACAGACACTCAGAGACAAGAGAGACCTTTCATCCTTCTGGATGACCTACATCGACTTGGTGGAACTGATGTTAAATCTGTTAAGAGCATCAAGAGAGGGGAACTGGAAGCTACACTTACAGGCGATAAATGACCTAATTCCATGGTGTTTCGCCTATGACAATATGAATTACGCCCGCTACTTGTCAGCTTATTATTCTGAAATGTCCCATTTACATGGAGAACACCCACAAGTCTATGAGTACATGGAACAAGGCGGTTTCTCCGTTCAAGTTGGTTCATCAAACCAAATACTTCTTCCATGTTCAGGTCTCTCGTCTGGATAGTTCGAGTACTGCAAACGCATCATATCTATGCTAAATATAGATTTTGTGTACCATTCAGCGCAATGTGTTTTAGAAATTTTAAAATGTTATAATAATTGACTGTGTTTTTATATGTAATATTCAGTCAGAATAATCGAAATAATAAGCCATATGCGTTCAATATACCACATTTGTTAAATAAAGGGGAACTAATTAAGATTATACATTTGTAAAACTTAATGTAGGCTAACCATGTAAAAGAAAACTATAGGCTATCTTAAATCATGAAAACATAGAATGCAACTGATACAAAGAGTCAATGATTAATGTATTCTAATAAATACTTGTATTCCTTTAAGGGTTCGGGTTAAAAAATATATGAATTACGTCCGTTTTTAGATTCTAAATATTAGATGACGCCACATAATGCTTTCATTTAAAGTGTTTATAAATTGATGCTTTGTATGAATAAAGCATTATGTAATATATTGTAGAAAATATGGTGTTTGCCTGTAAATGTGTTCATAGTATTGTGACATTTACGAGATTTTCTGTAGTTTGCGAAAAAAATGTGCATTTTAAAAGCATTAGTGACGTCATTATGACCATGTGACAAAAACGTTTTATCTAATATTGTAGATAAAAGTGTTATGAATCATTTGATACCAAATAATGAATGTATGTGTTTGTTTTTATCATACAGTTTCTATGTTTGTCTCCCCTACCATCAAAAATAAATAATAATTTTTCAGCTCAAGGGTACTCTTTTAAATTAGATTTTTTTTTTATTAAGCTACTTCCAATGCGCTGCTATCACGCATTTTCATTAGGTCTAGATGCATATCTTCCATTATATATAGGTGTCGTTTTGTCACTCTTTCTGGTACACCCTAGTCCGATTTCCTGTATCTAGCTCAAGGACTAATGGTAGTGCTATATAAAACAGTGACACTCTAGATTTATTTTTGCAGTTTCCTGTTAACCCTAACCCTAACCCTAACTATTTGTATTCTGAACATGTTATTGATATCTTGAATGCCTCAGTGGACTGGACATGGATGAGCGAGGGGTTGAGCAAAGGTTGGCATATTGTCCGAGTGTTTCTTACCTTGCTGAAACACCCATTATTGAGCAGTCTGGACACCTGTTTGTTGCGGCCCGTTTGTTGTCCCTTATCACGATCTTTAATGTGTGTTTTTGATTAACTGCAATCTGTGAATGCTTTTGTATCTACTTTCGTTATCTGATTTAATCTTTGTTGTTTTAATACATATATATGACAATGGATGCAAAATAAAACACTGAAAATAGAAATCTATATTTGTTATACATTCAAACTTTCACATAAGCAGGGAGTACGTTATAACGTCCTCCCTGACATAAGTAACAATTAAAATGTGATTAAAACGTGTTTTTTTTATTATTATTATTATTATTATTATTATTATTATTTTAACATTTTTACAGAGTATAAAATAAAAACTAGTGCACATGTAAATATTAGTTTACGCTCGAGGTTGAGAAATATGGCTAGGGGTTTCCCAATCTTGGCATAGTGACTAGCAATAAAGCTTAATTTCATTTTATGAGCTGAACGTTTTACGCTAAATAGTTTATATTTTATAATGACATACATTATTTACGTCAATAAGAGACTAAAATAAGATGGGTATCCAGTTAGTTCCCGCGTCAACGCATTTTACAAAAAGAAATCAACAAAAAAAATCATTGAATCGAATTCAGTTAATATGAATATAACATTCGTAACCTGAGACAGTCAGTGACAAAAATGCCTCTGGGCGCTTAGGACAGGTTCTAAGGTGCACCAAACCTCACTGTTACCCTATTGTCATCCCAATTGATCGTTGCGTGTTCATGTCGTGATAAGTTGCACTCTGTTCTAAATATGTTTATAAACATGTCATTTAGATCAATATGACAAAAGACGTAACTATTCAAAGATATGAAGTAATGTTTAAGATATTCTGTTGAATAAAAGAGGCGAATATCTGTTTTGTCAAAAAAATTATATCTTAAATAAGACCTTCAACATAACCAGGTCTATGACATAACTCATTAAAAATACGTCACTTTAAACTGGAATTTAACGCAATGTATTTCTTTCAAGAAAAAACAAAAAAAAACAAGGAAATACCGGTGACATAGGAGCGTTTTAAAGTACATTTTACAATCCTCAAAATCAACATACATGCACGCACGCATTTCAAAAATAGATAGAAAGTACCTTCTGCATGGTTAGTTAGCAATAGGTGAGTGTTATTCCCAAAAATATGTGCGGATAAGATGACAGAACAATTATATTTTCCTTTTTACTATCTCAATTTCATTTATAAGTTTGTTGAATTAAATGCCAGTTAAAAGAAGATCGTTATATAATATATGGATTTATATACATAACATGTATCATATTGTAGACACACCCGGATAGAGAGAAGCTATAGTGTTATAGTGTATGCATATAGTCAAGGCCAGAATATAATTCTTCTTTTTTTTCCTTTATGGTTATAGATCGATCACGTGTCAATGTGTGTGTCTGTTTGGCCAATAGTATATCCATGATATCGCACGCTGTCATTAGCCAATCCACAGACATATTAATAAACAGATAGGAAACTTCCTATCTTAACCAATGAAGAAACCAAAATATCACGTGGCACCCTAACTTTTCCTTCTATCTTCTCTCTCAATTATTCACCGATTTTGATGAGATTACATCCAAAAGATTCATAGTGAATAGCAAAATGGTATTATTATAATTTATGTTTATTTTCAAAATAAGAAATTGTATAAAAAAATGTTTAAAGTTTAAAATGTCATCATTTTTCGCGTTTCTCTTAAAAATCAATGTTTTGACATTGTCAATGTTTCCATCAAACTCCTTTTTTGCTCTCAATGTAAGAGAAAACAAAATACTATCATTGCAAAGAAAATTAAATTTGTGATGGTATTTGGCTTGAATGAAACTTGTATCTATTAAACTCTTCATGATATGTGTGTTTAAAGTTGGGAAGTTTTTAATTTTTTTTTTTCTTTTTCTTTTTTGAATTTTTTTTTTATTGTCTTTATTTAAATAAAGGCCTATTATTAGATACATAAAATAGGAAAAATATACCATTTTGTAAAAATTCCAACAAAATTAAAAAATTTAAGCATAATGGTACGGTTCCAAAAACCAATATTAAATCTCAATATGCATGGTGACCTATAAATTTAATTGAATATATTGTCTAAATATATGTTCAAATAAGTGCCTAGGAAGTTTGAACAAATTCTGTTATTAGGAACATAACAAAAAAGGAAAATATACCATTTCTATATAATTTCATACAAAACTTGGCCTTTTAGCATAGGGGTAGGGTTTCAAATTCTTTTTCTAAACAAGCATGGGGACCTATCATTTTTATTGCACATTTTGTTTTTATATATGTTAAATTATGTGCTTAGAAAGTTTAAAAAAATTCTGTTATTGGGAACATACAAAAAAAAGAGGAAATTGTATCATTATGGGCTAATTTGTGCATAAATTGTGGTAATGGTCTCAACAGATTTTGTAAAATAATATAAGTTTTACATAAAGATGAGCTTTAAATGTTATTGTAATTAAACGTTCTTTACTTTAATACAATTTTAGCAGAATTGTGACCAATGAATAAATGATTAGACTTCAAAAATATCTTATTTAGCTATTTTATGGACTTGTTCAACATTTTGGACAGATTGACATGACGGTGGCATTACAAATTATTTTTTTAAATTTTAACAAGCATGGTGACCTTCCATTATTTTTGCCTTTTCTGTCTATATATATAACAGACTTAATGTACAAAAAGTTTAAAGAAAATCTGTTATGCAGAAAAAACTATAGAAAATGTCTTTAAGCAACCCATGTGTAAGCTAAATGTAAAATACCTACATATATATAAGGATAACTGCCAATGATACACTATATATGTGAAAACTCACTAAAAATTGCTTGGCTTCCATAACTCAAAAAGAGCTGGCACTCACAACTTGGCAGTAATGTTTGTGTCATGGTTGTTCAAGGGGGGCATATATGTTTTACAAACATTTCTTGTTTAGTTAGTGTTTAACATTGTAGGCTATGTATGACGGTCAATGTTTTTGTGGAGGAGGCAGGCCACCCACGTATTCCTTGGTAGAACCAGTACTGTATACCTCCCGCCATCCGTAAGAATCGACATTTTCTCGCTCCCAGTGGAAATCGAACCCGCAGCGATGAAAGGCGAGGCGCAAGGAGCAATCGAGAAGCAATATTGTTGTCTAAATATGTATCGACATACATAAACAAGAATGTCTCATTTGATTAACTCGAAAATAGACATACAAATAGGTTTCCAGTGTGGTCTAACACGCAGCCGCCCGTCACCGGTCTGGATTTTTATCCGTGTATATTTCTTTAACAGTTGCCTAAGAAACGGTGACATATCGTCTTCGTCGACATGCTCCTTAAACATAAACAAAATCCGCTTTTCCATCGAGTACGCCTGCTCTAATTCATTTCTACAGTATGCACGCTCGCAGAACGCTCGTGAAACAACGATAATAACGGCGCCGCAAAGCTCTTCAAACAGCGGAGTATCTCAGTATGCATACAGTAACCTGGTCTGAAATGTCGGTCAACGATGCAGACTATGTCGTTTTGGTTTGGGGCATCTAGAATATCTTGCAAGTTTTCAACAATCGATGGATAGATGTGTTCCCTGACGAAGTTAGCATCTTCATTGCTGTAGGACAAAAATACAGGGTACTTGTATACATGGTTGCCATTCCTGAATCTAGTCACTTTGTTTTGCAATATCCGTTGATGCACCCTCTTCTTTTTGATATATTTGTATACATATACAATGATTAAAGCAGCAACCCATCCGGAGATGGTTTGAGTAATGGACACAATCAAAATGTGCTTCATCCGATCTGATCGTTCACAGTCGTCGACCATTAGGCCGTAAGATCAGTTAAGTGACCGTTGAATATGCACTTTGGTGATCAAACATTGACGACACAGTGAACCATTCTAAGAACTGCCGATCAGTACATGAACATGATCCTAGAGTTGCATGGAATTTAGACATACGTATGTTGTTCGTCTCGACGCCGGACGAGCTTTGGAGCCACTGCTGATTTTCCGAGTCTAAATACTGAATATCATTTTGTGACAGATCGAGATTCTGCAGACGAGAAAGGTGAATCTGTGTCCGGTGATTACTTCTGAGATACAACTATCTTAGGTTGGTGTTAGTCTGAAATAGATTTGCTGGTAAAAACGTCAGTCCGTTGTTTGAAATGTCCAGAATCTCCAATGCATCACGTGACTAAAGAGTTTTGGAAACAGCGTTGTGTTGTATGTCTGCATTTTTCACAAACTATTGTCAGATAAATTCAGAAGTTTACTGGGATTGAAGTTTATAAATAGATCTGAATTTATATACTCCATGTTATTTTCTTGTAAATGCAACGTTTTGAGAAAGGGAAACGCATTAGTATCTTAGAAGAAATCCATATATTGGAGGTTGTTTCCTTGTAGTGAAATGTTACGTGCATCAAAGATCCGCTTATGTCTACGGAACACAACTGTTGAGTTTTGTATTATTGTTGACCAATTTGTTTGAAATTCATCAAGCGTTATGCTAAGTAAGTGTTTTTCAAATCCAAGCTCAGGTTGAATAACGGATAGGTCAACCGTTTGCCAGAAAATTGGAAATCTGTATTTGTAAACTGATACGGAAAAATAATACCGGTCCAGTCGAGGTGATGTCGAGGTCCAGTCGAGGTGATGTCGAGGTCCAGTCGAGGTGATGCAACGAGTCGCACATTAATACGAATACTTCAATTCTCCTCAAAATTACTGAATTAGCCATATCTACCAGGGTTAGCCATATCTACCAGGTAGCCATATCTACCAGGGTTAGCCATATCTACCAGGGTTAGCCTTATCTATCAGGGTTGGCCATATCTACCAGGGTTAGCCATATCTACCAGGGTTAGCCATAACTACCAGGGTTAGCCATATCTACCAGGGTTAGCGAAGAACACGCAGGCAGCATTCCCGTCAAGTCCAGTACTGGTATACGCACATTCCTAGCATATAATTCAGTTATGTTTATGATTGCAAGTGTTTGAAAGAATTTTGCGTCAAATGCATTACCCACCGATGAATTACCCACCTCATTCAAACCGAAAATTCAAAATTCAAAATTCAAAAATTTCAAAATTAAAAATTCCAATTTTTGTCAAAATTAAAAATTAAAAAATCGAAAATTAAAAAATTCTCAAAACTCAAAATTTCAAAAATTAGAAAATTTCAAAAATTAAAAAATTCAAAATTCAAAAATTTCACAATTTCAAAATTTTTAAATTTTAAAAATTAAAAAATTAAAAATTTCAAAATTTCAAAATTTCAAAATTAAAAATTAAAAATTAAAACATTTCAATATTTCAAAATTAAAAATTAAAAAATTAAAAATTGAAACATTTCAAAATTTCAAAATTTTGAAATTTTGAATTTGAATTTTTGAATTTATGAAATTTGAAATTTTGAAATTTTGGAATTTTGAATTTTGAATTTTGAAATTGGAATTTTCAAAATTCATGTGATAAAAAGGATCTGACACTCGTCATTTCATACACAATTTTATTAAACTCGTCCAAGAATTCAAATTCCTGAACTCGTTTAATAAAATCTTGTATGAAATGACAACTCATGTCAGATCCTCTATATAGCGGACGATATCAAAGCGTAATTAGGATATGATTTTAATGAGACAGTGACATTTAGCACATTGAACAAAATGAAAAAATAATACACTGTCATTTTGTGAATCACACACATTTGGCTCTCAGTTAAAAAAAAAAACCAAATCGATCATTTAACAGTTCTCGCCATTCATTCACACTATGTGCATTGCGAAATAAACATGTCAAAGCCGCATCTCTATCTATCCTTTGTGCTCATACTTCCGAAGACATAGTCCTCAAAACACACTCAAGTACTCGCTATTCATGACAACAGACATAACACTTTACCATGTTTAACATCAAGTTAAATTTAACTGTGAAATTAAAAATAACTTGTGAAAAGAAAACTCATGCAAATTACAAACTTTGCATTCTTCCATTGAGCTTTTTTAGCATCCTACGACCCGGAAGTACTTCCTGCCCATTCTGACACCAAAAGCATTATAATTGCGCTTGAATAATAAAACTTTGCAATTCAGTTCTTGTTTATTTTTCTGACCGCGCGCATATTTTCCTTAGGTTCGATCCACGTGACGGGAAGGGAACATGTTTCTGATTTCAGACAGGTTTTGGAATTTGCTGAGTGTCGGACAATCGGATAATTCATAGCAAGTAATACATTTCAATATGAAAGTGAATGTTTAAATTTAGCAGTCTCAACAAACTATGAATATTTGGAGAGTAGCAAAATATTAGCGGACACCAGACTGGCTATTTAGAACATCTGACTTAAATCTCTAAAATAAAACATGTCTAACAATATTTCCTCCCTTTGCTAGTGATTCTGATTCAGATAAGTATTTAGATTTAGAAAAAATGCAAAGTACACTTTCAGCGAGACTCTAGTTGTATGCCGTTTCGTAAATTCATTTCATAGTTTTGATTTTACCACGTGTGCAATTAAATCAAATGACGTCGTGGCAACATGCGAGGCACCCGAATGCATATATCTCTTTTAACCCCTTATATGAGTGTTTACATGTTTGAATGTTTACGTCATTTTAGCACATGTTAGTTCATATATGACGGTCGATTCTTGTGTTTTAGAGACAGACTACCCATTTCTCCTGGGTAGAACAAATGCTGTATACCCCTTCCAATCCGTCACTTGACAATTCGAAGTACCAGTGGGATTCGAACCCGAGAGGCGAGACAATTATTTGAGCGAATAACCTTTATTTTACATATGATTTCATATCATGAAAACAAATCTTACATTTGTGCACTTGTTATTTGAAAACATTTGTTTGAAAAATAACTGAAACTCGTTGAATTATCTTAAGAAATTTCTAGCTACGGCTAGTAAAGTATTTTCAACTTGTTTTGTAGTTGACCGTACGAGGTGAACCCTCAAATTAGATCCTCTCTGCAGTAAAGTACGAGATGTTCATTGTATGCAATTAGCATGCGACATCACGACATTAACAGTAGTTTAAGTCGTTCCATTCATTATATATGGACTTACTCTATCAGCTTCGGTTCTTAAAGGGAATGTAGCGACACAGCCAAATCATCTTTATTATTGAGAGTTCTGAAAAAAATGAATAAGGGTGAAAGAATTATCAAAATCGGATGATAAACAAAGAAGATACGATCATTTAAAGATCCTGTTGAAACGGATATGGAAGCGGTCATTTTGAGAGCTATGACATCACGGTTCTAAATGACCATATATGGAATATTTATAAATATTAGAATTTACTGATTTGTAGGGGAAAATGACAGCAACTGTATGAAAAATATGTAATACTTAATGGCAATAATGCTTTACATGACCAGTAAAAAAAAATCATTCATTTGCAGTGATTTTCGTCGTTTTAAATGATATTTATCAATATTCCATATTATGTAATATGGAACTATGACGTCATAGTTCTAAAAATGGCGGCTCCCATGTTCGTTTTAGAACAACTTTTAAATGGTCGTATCTTTTTTGTTTATCATCCGATTTTGATAATTCTTTCACCCTTTTCCAAGTTTTTCAGAACTCTCAATAACAGAGCTTGTTTGGCTGTGGCGCTACATTCCCTACAAGTATGTATAACTCTGAGACATACAATGAGTTGCTTGTGTCGGTCCAGTCAAACAGAAGCTATGTAGTACGATAAACCGATCGTCATTTCAGTCTGTGCGATAAAACGAACATCTCAGCCTAATGGAAAACTGACAACAGGCAAAAACAACTAAAACTTCGTGTATTTGTGATTGCTTTTGCGTACGTTATCAAAACTCCTTAAAATGTTGATCAAATAACAAATATACATAGAAGAAATAAGAAAAGCTGTCATACAAGTGAGCTCTACGGCAGAGGTGTCAATTGTTTAAGGGACACATGGCAATCTGGAGTTTTATATCAGGCATTAAAATTAGTACAGCGATTTATTAATCCTGTATCATTTTGACTTTAAAACTGCTTGGCTATATATATTAAATAAAAAATTGGGAATTCTATTTCCTTCATTATTCTATACATTTTTAAAATATATTCTGCAATAGTATGAAAAGTCAATAATATGTAAAAACAATTTGCTTTGAACTATTATAACAATTAATATTAATGATTAAACAAATGCAAGTTACGAGAAAAACTAACGAGACGCCGTGAGTTTTTAAAAAATCAAGATTGCCGTGTGTCCCTTTTATATGTTTCATGTTATTAGGTTATACAGAAATTCCGTAATACCATTACTGAACTGAACATCAGCTGAACATGAACAAAATAAAAATTAAAAATATGTACCTGTGCTATCGCACCAGAAACTGCCAGTTTACTACTAATCAGTGCGTTGCTACGGCATCACATTAGCATCAAAGGTGGCGTCAAGTGTCATTTGTCGGTCCTGTGCGATAATAAAACAATGTGTTTCAAGGAATATAAGCTGGCAACAAGTTGTGTCCCAAACTAAGCGTCAGTTTGTTCGAAATAAGGACCAGACTTTCATTAAATAACTCTATATGGTATGCATATATATAAATAGGGTTATACCGAATTTTCGAGCTGTCTCAGGTAGAGGGGAAGGATTTATAGGAATCTGGGACACTTGCCTTACTCTATAATATAGAGCGTTGTGCGATACACAGAAACGCTCGTTTGGATGTCACTATTGACACACGAGCCTTAAGGGAAGTGTCTTGCCAAAAGTACAGCGACGAACTCGAATGGTGCCAGTTAGACTCAACCCGTGATCTTCGGGTTCTGAGTCACTGCGCATCCACTTGTTTTCATAATTATGCAAATGACCGTATTCGTATACCGAAAGGATTAAGACAGGTTGATGATACTTTGATATGGGAATTTATTGCTTCGGTGCCGAACATTTTGGAGATTTTCCATATTTAAAATATAGTTAAACGTAAGTACAGCGTATTTAAGTTACTTCCCTTGAATCATCAGATTAGCACCCCTTTGAATTTTACCTGCATAAAGGTGTGATAATAATAAGAATTAGAAGCCGTGCAGGAGTGGCCTAATGGTAACGGTCAGAACTTCAAAAGTGCCAATACGAACATAAGTTCGAAAACACGTTACGGACAAACAAAAAAATTGACAGAGAAAAAGGATATATTCTGTATAAAATTCTTTTTTGATACAAGCCTTTACAACATTTAGCTTCGTTAATGTCGTGGTAAGGGTCGGTTTGGTATTATTTACTTTCGTCGGTGTTTTCTTGGACAAGACACTTTCCCCTTTGCCTCGTTCGTCACAAAGGGAACGGCAAAACTGGGTGTCTCGTGTTTCGGAGCCTATCGTCAGAGTACGTCAAGGAACGGCAGGTATATATTCGTCAGTAAGAGTAGGGCAAACTCCCGGGAGGCAGACTCCCGGTTCCCCTCTCTCTGGTGTGGGTATATGTTGATGAGCCGTTAAACAGCATTTCACAAAAAAGTGGGGAAGGTGACTCGATTGGTTCAGTGTTCATCTGAACTCTTCTGCGACTAGGACTATCACAACCAGACATCTATGGTGACTTACAAACTTTTAAGATCCTTGGTCATAATCAATGTCATACAATCGTTATTAAACTTGTTAAAATGTTTATCAAATGAAGTTATGACCCTATACTTTCGCAACACACTGCATGCTTAGTGGTTGACCCATTTACAGTCCGCCACTATAATTTCCTCTTTGGTTTTGTGATGATCGGACAGATTGTAGATCCTATGATGACTTCTACCTAAATCCTCAAGGGCCGATAGTGTTGATGTTTGTCTTAAATCTTGTCTTGTATTGTTGTACCCTTTATGGTTTGTTCTCTTGTTGCCATGGCTTCTGCCATTCATTGAGTACTTGTGGCTTTCTAGGCTTTTGTTTTTATATTCATATATACATGATCATCTATGTGTTATACTTATATTGCCTATTAATGATGCCTTGTTTTTAACCTGGCGAGGATACAGTCCCGTTTTATTGGGTTGACAATAGGGTAAGAGTGAGGTTTGGTGAACTCGAGAGTCTGGTTATTTATTCTTAACAAACACGTATTGTTACCCACATGTATTGTTACCCACATGTTGCAGTATAAGAGTGTTATATAAACAATCTAAGTAGAAGGAGCACGACATAGCCGAATAAATCTTTTTTGTTTTTAGCTCTACTGGCCGAAGGCCAGCAGAGCTTATGGGATGGCGAGTTGTCCGTCGTCCGTCCGTCGTCCGTCGTCCGTCCGTCGTCCGTTGTTAACTTTTGTCTTGTGACAACTCTCGGGCCTTTATTATTCATCCGATCTTTACCAAACTTTAACAGGTTGTTAATATCAATGAAAGCTCGGACAAGTTCGAAAACCAGTCAGATTGGAATAATTTCACCGGAGTTATGGCCCTTGTTTTGCTGAAAAATGCCATATTAAGCCTTGTGAACACTCTAGCACCTTCATTTGTTATTTGATCTTTACCAAACTTGCACAGATTGTTAATATCAATAAAAGCTTGGACAAGTTCGAAAATCAGCCAAATCAGATCAATAACACCGGAGTTATGGCCCTTGTTTTTTCTGAAAATTGCTATTTTCTGCCTTGTGAACTCTCTAGCACCTTCATTTATTATTTGATCGTTACCAAACTTGCACATATTGTTAATACTAATTATAGCTTGGACATGTTCGAAAATCAGCTGAATTGGGTCAGTAACACTAGAGTTATGGCCCTTGTTTTTTCTAAAAAATGCCATTTTCGGCCTTGTGAACACTCTAGCACCTTCATTTATTATTTGATCTTTACCAAACTTGCACAGATTGTTAATATCAATGAAAGCTCGAACAAGTTAGAAAACCAGCTAAAGCGGATCAGTAACACCGGAGTTATGGCCCTTGTTTTTTCTGAAAAATGCTATTTTCCGCCTTGTGAACACTCTAGGGCCTTCAATATTAATCGGATCTTTACTTAACTTTGCCAGTGTCTTTATATCAATGAAAGCTCAAACTAGTTCGAAAACCGGTAAGATCGAAATAATTTCAATGGAGTAATGGCCCTTGTTTTGCTGAAAAATGCCATATTAAGCCTTGTGAACACTAGCACCTTCATTTATTATTTGATCTTTACCAAACTTGCACAGATTGTTAATAACAATGAAAGCTCGGACAAATTCGAAAACCATCTAGATCGGACTATTAACAGCAGAGTTATTGCCCTTGATTTAGTTAAAAATGCTATATTTTGCATCGTTAAGACCACAGAGGCTTCATTGTTCATCCGATCTTTACCAAACTTTATCAGATTGTTAATATCAATGAAAGCTCGGACAAGTTTGAAAACCAGCCGGATTGGACCAGTATCGGCGGAGTTATGGCCCTTGATTTAGTTAAAAATGCTAAATGTTGCCTGGTTAAGACGATAGGGCCTTCATCTTTCACTCGATCTTTACCAAACTTTACCAGATTGTTACTATCAATGAAAGCTCGGACAAGTTTGAAAACCAGCCAGGTCGGACCAGTATCGGCGGAGTTATGGCCCTTGATTTAGTTCAAAATGCTATATTTTGCCTCGTTAAGACAATAGGGCCTTCATTTTTCATCCTATCTTTACCAAACTTTACCACATTGTTACTGTCATTGAAAGCTCGAACAAGTTCGGAAACCAGCCATATCGGACCAGTAACAGCGGAGTTATGGCCCTTGATTTAATTAAAAATGCTATATTTTGCCATGTTAAGACGATAGGGGCTTCATTGTTCATCCGATATTTACCAAATTTTATCAGATTGTTAATATCAATGAAATTCGGATGAGTTTGTAAACCATTCATATTGGACTAGTAACAGCGGAGTTATGGTCCTTGATTTAGTTCAAAATGCTATATTTTGCCTCGTTAAGACGATAGGGGCTTCATTGTTAATCTGATCTTTACAAAACTTTACCATCTTGTTAATATCAATGAAAGCTCGGATAAGTTCGAAAACCAGTCAGGTCGGACTAGTAACAGTGGAGTTATGGCCCTTGGTTTAGTTAAAAAAGGCTATATTTTGCCTCGTTGAGAAGATAGGGTTTTCTTTTTTCATCCGATCTTTACCAAAAATTACCAGATTGTTAATATCAATAAAACCTTAGACAAGTTCAAAAACCAGCCAGATCGGACCAGCAACAGCATAGTTATGGCCCTTGATTTAGTTAAAAATGCTATATTTTGCCTCGTTAAGACGTTAGGACCTTCATTTTTCGTCAGATCTTCATCAAACTTTACCAGATTGTTAATATCAATTAAAGCTCAGACAAGTTCGAAAACGAGCCTGATCGGACCAGTAACAGCGGAGTTATGGCCCTTGATTTAGTTAAAAATGCTATATTTTGCCTTGTTAATACGATGGGGTCTTCATTTTTCATCCGATCTTTACCAAACTTTACCAGATTGTTACTATCAATGAAAGCTCCGACAAGTTTGAAAACCAGCCAGATTGGACAATTTACACCAGAGTTATAGCCCTTGATTTCATTTTTTGAAATATGCTATATTTTGGCCTCATTTAGTAGAATGGCCAAATTTCATTGAAATTTTTCAGGGATGATCAGTACCAAGCCTAGTCGTACATATCGTCACTGTGTTCCAGTTGAATGATTTTGGTGGAGTTATGTCCCTTTAAAGGTTTTAATAAACAAACTTTGTCCTGACTAGTTTTCCTGAACCCCTGTCCGGATTTAAACAAAACTTTTTAGGGATGATCAGTTCCAGGTCTAGTTGTGCAAATCTTTGCCGTGTTCTGGTTGAAAGATTTTTGGCAGAGTTATGGACCTTTAAAGGTTTTAATACACAAACTTTGTCTGGACTATTCTCCTGAACGTCTCCCCACATTTCAACGAAACTTTACAGGGATGATCAGCACCAAGCTTAGTTGTGCATATCATCGTTGCATTCCGGTTAACAGATTTTTGGTGGAGTAATGGCCCTTTAAAGGTTTTTGATACACAAACATTTTCCGGGCTAGTTTTCCTGAACCCCTGGCTGGATTTTAACGAAACTTGACAAGGATGATCAGTATCAAGCCTAGTTGTGCATATCATCGCCATATTCGGGTTGAATGATTTTTGTCAGAGTTATGGCCCTTTAAAGGTTTTAATAGAGAAACATCCAGATTAGTCTGTTCTGAACTCCTTGCTGGATTTCAACGTATCTTGATGGGGATGATCAGTACCAAGCCTAGTTGCACCTATCATTGGCGTGTGCAGAGTTATGGCCCCTTAAAAGGTTTAATACACTAACTTTGTACAGACTAGTTCTCCTGAACCTCTGGCTGGATTTCAGCGAAACTTGTCAGGGACAATCAGTACCAAGCCTAGTTGCCTATATCATCACCATGTTCTGGTTGAACGATATTTGAAAGAGTTATGGCCCCTTGTGCATAAACTTTATCTTTAGCCAGTAGAGCGTCCACAGGCCCTCTTGGGCCTCTTGTTGTTTCAATCACTTTTCTATTTTAAAATATCAAATAATCAGTCCTTTCAAAACTTATCATTTTCAAAATGTTCACAAACAACGAATAATAGTCTATGTGTTATTGTATTGTGAAACCTTCAACATTCATTCATTCATGCATGGGTGGGGATTGGTGGGGATGTCCCCTTGGGTGGGGTTGGATCCCGGCGCAAAAGCTGGCTGGATGGTTGTATCCTTCTATGCATTCCCATTACGTGTATACAAGGTTATAGGGCGGGGATCTCAACGATATCAAAGGCTATTTCCCATGACTGGGGACGGACCCCCGGGGCCGCTTCTGGTTGTATAATTGTATCCGTCTGTTCATGCTCAGTAAGTGTATAACTGTGGTTTCAGAGAAGAAAATGTTTTAAGGTTTTCCCTATATAAATTTGTAAAATTTGTGACCTCTTGGGTGGGACTAAATTTGACCCTATGGTCACCATTTGAACTAAATGGATAGAGGACCAAAAGCGTTAATATAGCAAATGCAAAGTGTTAAACCTCTGGCTCTTATAGTTTCTGAAAAGAAGATATTTTAAGTAGTCTATGCAAAACAGGCAAAACCTCTATATACAAACTCTGAACCCCACGGGCGCAGGCATTTTTGAGCAAGTAGACTTCATTCGTACAATTTTATAGTCATGGGGTTGGCGACCATTCATAAAGAAAAACTTTCGAAATCTGTCCGGTGGTTCTTGAGAAGAATATCAGTATCATCCATGTGAAATTTGGTCAAAATTGGCAAAGTGATTTCTGTGAAGAAGATTTGTTAAAACCCTTTTCCCTATACAAGTCTATGCAAAAACATGCAAAATCTCTGAATACAAACTTTGGGCTTCCAGACCGCATCCATTTTCGATCCTGGTGACTTCATTTGTCTTACTTTTATAGCCTAGATGTTGACGATCATTAATTAATAAAACTGTCGGAATATGTTCTGTGCTGTTGAGAAGATTTTTAAGGTTTTGACCATAGTATAGTAATGGCGGCCATCTTGAATGTCGCAGTGACCTAATGTGTACAAGTCTGAACGAAATTGACCTCAGTGTCATCCTTATGATTTTTTTAAAATATTTTTTTCCCTATAACATTGCAAAATCTCCATATACAAACTTTGGACCCCCGGGGCGCAGCCATTTTCGACCCTTGGGACTTCACTTGTCTAGTGGTTGGCATTCATTAATAGAAATCTGTTCAATGGATCTTGAGAAGAAGATTGTTTAAGGTTTTGCCCATATATGGTAATGGTGGCCATCTTGGATGTCGCATTGACCTAATTTGTACAACATTGAAAGGCATTGACCTCAGTATCATCAATGTGAAATATGGTCAAAATTGGCCAAGCGATTTATGTGGAGAAGTCGAAAGTTAACGCTGGACGACGGACGGACGGACGGACGACCAACGAAGGGTGATCCCAGGTGATCCCGGCTCAGGTGAGCTAAAAAGAATAAGGACTTTAAAAATAATGTTCATTTGGCATCGTTATCTTTCTGCTTTGGAGACAAATTAACATGTTATCATAGGTACTGTTTCTGTATGCTTTTCCGGATAACACATATAGTAGAACACATCCTGACGTTATAGGTTCGGTATGGTGTACGTCTCACACCACAATTAATTTCCCATAGGGTCCCAGTGTAATGTTTTTGTTTGTGGCATAGACATAAACAGATTTTACAACATGTAGTTATGCTTAAATTCTTCATTGATCCAATATCTGCAATTTAAAACACATTTAACAAATATTTACCAGATTGAACTTTTTTTAATTTCATGTTTGTCGCACCAATCAAAATTTAGACAAAAATACAACCCCGTGGTTATTAGACCCATGATGTGTAAAATGAGGCAGAATTAGCTAGAAATCTTATATCAACATGCATTTTTCTGTGATCTCTTCCTAAAATGCTGTAGATTTAGAACCTGGTAAAGATAAATCAATGTATCCTGTAAAACGTAGAAAAGCGAACTTGTTTTTTATCTATCTCCTTCATCTGTGGTGTGAGTCCTTAAGTTGCTATTTTTAACCAGTGATTCAGACGTAATAAACCACAGATTTGCAACGTATTCTTTCAGGTAAAATAAACTCTCGAAATTTCACGTATGCACTTTCATTGGTAATTCTATAGAAATTGTCATTTCTTAAAGCAACAGTCTGCAAATGGTCTCAAATTAAAGTAAATTATGTTTAGAATGTACTGGTGTCTTCAGAACATTCCTATGTTTGCTAGAAATGTCAACACATGTTATTTAAAAAGTCTGACTATTGCCTATTTTATGCTACTTCCTGCTGTTGTTGTAGTTTTGCTGAAATCTGAACCAGTATAGAATTCATCATTTTTCACAGCAGGAGTGAGCGACTGGTCTGGAGTGAGCGACTGATCAAATTAAAGAGAATTAATTATATCCTGCGTGTAGTGATATCATTATATTCTTTCTGCCTTAAATATAAGAAGAGAACCTGAGAACGAGATTTGACAGTTTTACCTTGTGTCATACGAGATTATGGCAGATTTGAGTAGGTGCCCAATCACTACTTCTTACATCACTGGTTTATTACATCTCTGTTTTGACTCACTACATTTTTATACCGATTTCATATATATATATATATATACCCCGCCACCCACGCTTCGAAGAAGTGGTAGCTATAGGAATCACCTTGTCCATATGCCCGTTCGTACGTACATGTACGTCTCACAAATCTTGCGTGCAACTATTCCTACAGTTTCTATCCGATTAACATGAAACTTTATATGCAACTCCGACATGACGTGGACATGCGCATATCGTCGAGGCTTTTCTGAGGTATGCCCTTTTCCGACTTTGTGTATTGCTTAGTGTATATAGTGAATGAATTCGTTTGTGTGCAACTCTTCTTACAGTTTCCATCCCATTAAAATGAAATTTGATATTCAGCTCTGACAGTGCAGCTGTGTGCAGCTAACTTTACATCGAAAGGCAATAAGTCTTGCTAAACACTACTGACTCAAAGTGGACATCCACATATGTTCTGGATACCTGTCTGATGAGTTTTCATTGAGTTATGCCCCTTTCTCGACTTTTTATGTCTAGGTCATTTTCTCACAAAGTAAAAAATGTTCGTGCCCCAAAGTTGTTGCATGGGTTCATCATCTCAATGCACACATGACCATGACATGTTGAACTTTTTTGGTCCGTCAGTCCGCAGTTTGTGTCCGGACTGTACCTTCAAAACCCCTGCATGGATTTTTAATTAACTTGCACAAGTGATCACCATAACAAGACGATGTGTCGCGCGCAAAACCCAGGTCCGTACCTCAAAGGTCAGGTCACACTTGCAGTTCATAGGTCAAAAACAGGTAAGCAATTTCGTGTCCGGACCGTAACGTCACAACCCATGCAGGTATTTTTAAATTACTTGCACAACTGATCACCATAACAAGACGATGTGTCGCGCGCAAAACCCAGGTCCGTACCTCAAAGGTCAAGGTCACACTTGCAGTTCATAGGTCCAAAACAGGTACGCAATTTCGTGTCCGGACCGTAACGTCACAACACATGCAGGGATTTTTAAATTACTTGCACAACTGATCACCATAACAAGACGATGTGTAGCGCGCAAAACTCAGGTCCGTACCTCAAAGGTCAAGGTCACGCTTGCAGTTCATAGGTCAAAAACAGGTACGCAATTTCGTGTCCGGACTGTAACTCTACCGTAACGTGTCCACTCTACTCAACTCCTTTGTCAGTCAGTTAAGGGAACGTGTCCATATCACAACTTAAACTTGAAGACCACATTTTCTGGAACGAGGACACGTTGGGGGCATTTGTCACTTCACTGTGACATTCTTTACTGTGACATTATTTATTTTTTTTGCGCTTAGCTCATCTTCTCAAATAGAAAAAGACCTATAATCGTTAGGTTTAGAATCCCAATGCACACATGACTTTGACCTTTTGACATATTTCTCATGGTTTATTGGAATTTAATCAAGGTTAAGATTGGGCGTTTCGTTCTTCATTCCCACAAAGTACCTATGGTAAGCAAACTTGCACAAAGGTTCCGTCATAGATCCAGCACACGTTTGACATCGACCTTTCTGTCCACTTTTTGTTTATGATTCTTTTTTCTTTTTTGTTGTTGTTGTTTTTTATTCAGTATTTACATAAAAACAAATATATAGACATGAAATACAACATTGTAACACTATATGTGGACATATTCCACCATTTTGTTTCCTTTTATGAATTAATTGAACCAGTATACATTCGTTCGTTCTATCATTCAAACCCATTCATCGAATCATTCATTCATTCATTCATTCATTCTCATTCATTCATTCATTCATTCATTCATTCTATGTTCAGTTGTGTATCCCTTATTTTCTGTTATTGCAGCGATTATCAGTTGCGTTTACATATCTACCCCTTTTTTTTATGATTCAATGACTGTATCTCTGTTACTTTTTTGCGTTTAGCTTATTGCATGATCAGTGTACACTCCTAAACGAAACACAGTTTAGGCGTGGTGTAACTGCAGTGACCGAGTCTGTCCGTCTGTCTGTCCACCCGTTGTTCTTCAGGTCAAAGTTTTGCGTTTAGCTCATGAGGTCCAACATCCTAGCGGGGGGTATTAATCAACTTTAGTGATAGTTCTAGTTTTCTTAGTTAAGTTATTCCCAAACGCAATGATATATTTAAACTTCCGTACCAACTTTCTGAAAAAAAAATTGTTCCAAAAAAAATAGACACGGCAAACTGATATCGCTTCTGTACGCATTTTACAGTACTGTAAATAAAATCAATTCCTAAAACACTTGAATGATTTTCAATTTTCTTAGAACATTTCCTCTTCCAAGCTTGTTCAAATGAAATAATTGTTTTCCGGCTATCAAAAAATTTAAAATGCAATAGCTATTTCACAGTATGAAATCATGTAGGCGTACACTTTTATTTCATGTGATCTGTGCTAAACTTCAATATGAATATTCCACAGCTTAGCATACAACACAATCTTAGTATAAACATTGTAAGTCCCTATCCCGCCATCAACAGGCAAATTTTACAACATAATGAGATGTGGGACCCATTATGTGTTATTAGCGTGCAACAACAGAACATTTTCAATATTTGATAGCGTTTTTCACGGTTTCTTTATTTTCGCTTGTAATTAAATGTCGCCTAGATCTACATAATTTTGGGGATGGGGTGGGGACAACACAACATACTCTCTCATATTATTGTAATTCCCCTGTTCCTATGTCGAAACGCTTTACTTCGGCACCAAAAACCGAATGTGAATACAAGTGAAAAAGCAGGGCCTCACAAAAAAATACACTCAAGGGACGTAAATCTTGTAAACACTAAAGGGAAGCTAGTCTATCGGTTGTCAAGTCATAGTGTTATAATTGTAACAAGCCGTTTCATTGGTGAAAAACCAAGATTTCCCAATCTCTAAACCAATGAGAACATGTATTTCTTTTAACGCAAGATTTAGACACAAGAGCATATCACTGCTTGTTTCAGAGTTATTTTGACCATTAGAAGTTTCTTTGTGAATGATCACGGTGTGAGAAACAAACAGGTGAGAGTGAAGAGTTTTCTATGATTTGTTCACATAAAATGTCCATTTCCCAAAATATGTCGGAGGACCAATTTACATACCGAGTCGTAGATCTTGTCTTCATTGTCAATGGTCTGTTATATCAGGAATTTGTTCTTGAAGATTCCAGAAAAAAAACACAACAAAATAGTCTTACTGTTCAGTGTTAGTGTTACCAGGGTACGTCTCAGTAGTTTTGTTTAAGATTTTCTTAAATAATATTTAATGAAGAGGGGCAAGTGTGTGTTATGATATACTTTGGGTACCCAGTGTCCGGGTTTGACCAGAAGAGGTGGGTTAGCTCTTAACTCTTAAGTTAAAAAAGGTAGGAGTGTGGTGAATGGTGATATTGGATGCCTGGTAGAGCACTCGCCCTGAAAGCGAGGGGTCCCGTGCTCGGGTCCCATACCGGCCACATTTCCCCCGTTGTTTACTGCGGTGATATTCGGTACCTGGCGAACTGGTTAGATAAGTTGGTAGAGCACTCACCCTGATAGCGTGGTTTCCCGGGTTTGAGCCCCATACTGGCCGCACATTTTCCCCTTGGTTTAATTCATTGGTGACGAGGATAATTCGGTGAACTCAGGGTAGCGGACTGGGCGGTCTAGAAAGACCGGAAGAGCTAGATCAGCTCTTAAAAGTTAAAAGTGGGCAGTGTTACGATATTGGGTCGGTACCCTGGCTAGCTCAGTTGCTAGAGCGCTCACCCTGTAAGCGTAGGGTCCCGAATTCGAGCCCCGTACTGCCCACACTTTTTATACAAAGTGAAGTGGGGGCTTTATAGGAATCGTGTTGTCCGTAATGTTGTGTTGCATCCCGTAACACATTTTTGTCCCGTACCGTCACGCAACACATTTTTGTCCCGTCGCATCCTGTAACTCATTTTTGTCCCGTAGCACAGTTTTGAATGTGTGATTTAGTGGGACCGCTACATCACCCATTGTCGATTGCCTAATTTATTCCAGAATTATGGCGGGGTATTCATCAACTTCAGTGATAGTTCTAGTTTCCCAGGGTTTACTTTTTCAGGTGGGTGGGGTTGGGTTGGTGGTTCTCATAACAGGATAGCAGCAAATTGAATTTGATGATAACAGATAACAAAGAAAAAAATCAATTTTATGATACATGTTGTGGGGTGGGGGTGGGGGGTTGCAGCTTTTTTCTCGTCACTCGGTATAGGATTGATTGTTGATAACAGATAACAGTAAATAAGTATTCTCAATAACAGTTAACAAAGAATAATAGTACAAACAACAGATACCATTAAATTAACAGATTTATAACAGTTAATATTATTTCACAATAACAAATAACAAAAATAGAAATTCCATAACACTTACAGGGTCGACTGTCGAACACTGTTGAGAGACAATGGTTCATCAAATGAAATCTTTCCAACTCGCCAGTCCAATAATCCCTTCTCATCAAAATAAAAGCTAATGTCAAATATAGAAACTTCTTTAGAGTAATGACCCATTTCATAATTAGCCTTAGGTATGTGTTTGTGAAAGAAGTTGTACAATCGTCAATGTTATAACCAATATTTTTCACATGACTTAAAAAACATTGTAACTTACGTTTTATATTTATAACTTTTTTTCCTTCAGATCAGTAAAATGAATAATCCATTGATACAAGAGGCCATTCAAGGCCACCTTCTGCAAGCCACAAATGCGATGGAAGAACAGCTTGATGCCGAGATTGAACGTCTCGACAAAATGGACGAGGACGATTTTGAAAAACTACGTGAACGACGTTTGGCAGCTCTCAAAAAGTCGCAGCTGAAAAAACAAGAATGGATTTCGAATGGACATGGAATATACTCAGAAGTGCCTGATGAAAAGACATTTTTTGAAGCGTGTAAGAAGAGTAAGCATGTAGTATGTCACTTCTACAGAGACACTACATTCCGCTGTAAAATTGTGGACAAACATTTGGAAATACTGGCTCCAAAGCATGTGGAGACTAGGTTCATCAAAATAAATGCAGAAAAGTGTAAGTTTTTGGTGGAAAGGTTGAGAATTGTCGTCATACCCACAATATGTCTGGCTAAGGATGGCAAGACCACAGATTACATAGTAGGGTTTGATGATCTCGGTGGTTTTGATGAATTTCCAACAGAAATGATGGAGTGGAGACTGGGTGTCGCTGACGTGATCACTTACACGGGTGATCTTAGCAATCCGCCAAAGGTGGGAAAACAGAAGTCTGATTCCAGCATTTTTGGATTTGTGAACAGAAAGAAGACCATTAAAGATGGACGAAATGACGACAGTAGTGATGATGATGATTAATAGTTGCGATTACTTTTATTAGTGACTGACGTCAGTGGAAATGTGCTTATTAAAAATTAAGTTGCGAAAACTGAATTATTACAGCAAAACATGCATCTGGCTTCCATTTATATGGCTATACAAGATCATGTGGCAACTGTTTTTCTGACAAATAGGTTATGCTATTAAACTTTAAACATTAAATGCAGACTTCTTAAAAAACAATGCGCAATTTAAGGCAGAAGACTAAATTTTTTGGCGCACGTTAACAACACACGGGACAGGCTGTAATAAACTGCAAATAAACATGTACATGTATGCAAGAACAGTCCAGAATCCATTCTAAGTACCGGTAATAACCAACTGGTACCACGTACGAGATTGAAGTGGAACCCATATTGTTGGTCTGGTATGGGCAGAAGAAAACTTAACCTTTTTATCATGAGTTTTAAGTGTGCTCAGATTCTAGTTTAGTTTAAGAAACTAATTTCAGTTCTGCCTTTCAGTGCCGGCATAATACCAGATCCATTTTAGGATGGCAGACTTCCGTTACCAAAATGTGATCTAAAGCACAGTAAAATACAAAGTAAAATGCTGCAGTCATGCTAATGCATTGTTAAATATACTTTGTGGGTTTGACATGTTCGATTTAAATCTTTGCCCCTAAGGTTTTTTGGCAAGAAAATGGCCACTGATTATCGCGGCAGAGGGGTAAAATTCAACCAAATTCATGTTCATTGTAACATTAATATAAAGTTCATTCCTGTTTGGCGCCATATAACCTTGTTGTGTTGGTGCGACATTAAACCCAATTCAACTCAGACTTGTAAAGCATTGCCCTGTGTTTAATGTGTTCAGTGTTGGTGGTAAGAATTTGTATCTTAACTCTCAACTAGATCGTTTTCATACTCATCGATTTACTGCAGATTTAGCATTGTATTTTAAACTTTTCAGGGCTTTTGACAACATGTATATAAATTTCAGTTGCATTAAATATACAATTCTTCGTAAGAACATCCCTCTCATTGTAGTTGTCTTTATTGCTGTTATACTTTCTTAAACATTTAGTTTAATAGAGGGGTATCCTGGATTCCACCGGTCTAGTATAACTTTAAGAATCCTAAATGTGGGTATCTGGTGAAAATCAGGAATTCAAACGCAAGTAGTATAAATGTTTTATTGGAACTTTGACTTGGAATTTCCTTAGATATGAACCTGGGCCCTGTTTTATTAAACATCTTACGATAAGTCTCAAATTTTAAAATTGTTCACTTTTTTCACCTAAGCATTTAATGTAGACAAATATTTATGCAGGTAGTGCAGAAATATCGCGCGTATAAGGAAATGAAATCGGGTTTATTTGAAAAGTGTAATTTATAGTGAAGCATTTGAGAAATTAATCAGTCAAAGCTCTAACCTTAAACAGTTACGTTTTTTATAACCTGTGACTGTTATTAAAAAACCCAGCTAAAACTGAGATAGTAACCAGAAGCAGTTACCGGCACAAAATCATTCAAGTTTAGATGCATTCTATCTTCTGTACAGGAATTTTCCCTGTAAAGATATAATTTTCTCCAGGTAGGGTGATTATTCAACTTTACAACTATGCAATAAAATTCTATGAGCATCGATGAAAATCCAATGCGCAAAGTCTCTCAAGTTACCTACTGTTATGCAATAATATTCATTAAAAATCATTTTGTAGGCACCAACATGACAATTAGTGAACATCGGCTAATTGGATCATAAACACTGCACATTTGGCAACTATTTCGATTTATTAGCAAATGATCTTGGTAACTGATTTAGGTTACAAACGGTTATTAGGGAACAGTATCTGCTACTCTAAACCAAAGGGAGATAATAATTTGGCATTTTAATAACTTCCAGAAGTTATAAAACTTGTAACTGTTTAAGGTTAGAGCTCTGACTGTTAATTTACAATCAAAATGGTCGTAAGTTGTTTCATAGTACGGCCCTGATGTCTATAAGTTATTCTTTTCATTATGCAGATATGATAATGTGCTAATGGGCGACATAATAAACTTTGTTTTATCAGGCACTGAGTCTGACTGGTAAAGCAAAAGCAATGCGGAATTCCTCGGCATTTATAGTATGTAACGGTATCTGATGTCATAATTTAACGTGATGAAGGAAACCAAAAAATAGCAGCTTGATGCATCGCTATTCTTAAAAAATAAAATATTTCCAGCGGGTTTATGTTGTCCCAGATCAATACATGGTGGGCGGGTCTTGAAGATCATCGATACCAAGAGTTGTAGACCCACGGTTTTGATGTATTTCAGATCACATTTTCGACAAATGGAACATAATACAAATTCTCATAACTTACACTGTATGCCCATCTCTCAACACCAAACAAAGAATATATACAGCTTTATCCTGTTTTTTTTTTAATTTCAACTCGTTAGCTCTACTGATCAAAGATCTCTCAGTTCAGTGGAGTTTATACCTTATAACGACTACTCCTCTGTAACTACTGAATCGATTTTCTTAAAACTTTACAGGAATGTTGCTCATAATGTCTAGTTGATCCTAGCAAACTTCACAATGATGTGAAATCCAAGATGGCTGCCAATGCTAAAAATAGATTTTAAAAATACAATTTTGTGACTACTTTAAAACCATAAGTGATATTGGTTTGGAACCTTTATGATTGGCACGACATGTAGTTGGAAAAACCATTTCGATTCTTTGTTTACATAGAGTTATATACATGTAGGACAAACTTGTGGTGACTACTCCTCTATAATTACTTTATGGCTTTTCATGAATGTGGCTCTTGATGTCTAGTTGATCTTAGCAAAAAATCAGGTCGGCTGGAAATTCAAGATGGCCACCACAGCTAAAAGTAGATCTTAAAAATACAATTTTGTGGCGACTACTTTTCAAAAACCATAAGTGATATTGATTTGGAACCTTTACCAAAATGACTGGCACGATATGTAGTTGGTCCTAACCAAAATCCATTTTGATTCAATGTCAAACATGCTGCCAGTGGCCATCTTTGTTTAGGTTTTATATAGGAAGAATTTGTCCTCTGAAACTACTTTACGGATTTTCATGGAACTTCACCGGAATGTTGCTCTTGATGTCTAATTGATCGTAGCATAAATTAAGGCCGTCTTTATGGCGACTACTTTTCAAAACCCATAAGTGTTATTGTTTTGGAACATTGCTAAAATGACTGGCATGACAAGTAGTTGATCCTAAACAAAATTCATTTCGATTCGATGTCAAACATGCATCTTTGTTTACCGAGTTATATAGAAAAAACTTGTGGTGACTACTCCTCTGAAACTTCTTTACGGATTTTCATGAAACTTCACAGGAATATTGCTCCTGATGTCTAGTTGATCCTAGCATAAATTCAGGTCGGCCGGAAATTCAAGTTGGCTTGCACAGCTAAAAATAGATTTTTGTAGCGACTTCTCAAAAACCATGTGATATTGATTTGGAACCTTTACCAAAATGACTGGCATGACATATAGTTGGTCCTAACCAAAATTCTTTTCAATTCTATGACAAACATGGCCACCAGTGGCCATCTTAGTTTACATAGTTATATAGGAAAAACTTGTGGTGACTACTCGTCTGAAGCTACTTGATGGATTTTCATGAAACTTTTCAGGAATGTTGCTCTTGATGTCTAATTGGTCCTAATTTAAAAATCATATCGACCGGGAATTCAAGATGGCCACCACAGCGAAAAATAGTTTTTAAAAATATTAAATTCATTTCTATTCGATGATAAACATGGCCGCCAGTAGCCATACTTTTTTTACATAGAATTATACTGGAAAAAATTGTGGCGATTAGTTCATAGATTTCCTTGAAACTTTATAGGAATGTTGCGCTTGATGTCTAGTTGGTCCTAAGTAAAAACCAGGCCTGAAATTCACCAACCATTCTTCAAATTAGACTTGAGCTCAAGTACTCAAATTTCGTTCACAAATATTGCCATGACCTTCAAAGATAAACAAACTTATGAAGTTTATATTTATTAGTCGTTGTCATATTTATACATAGCAGCTTGTTATGAACGTTTATACTTCAAACTTTCAGAAATATTTGAGATTGAAATTTGCATACTTGGGCTTAAGTCTAAAAATATTCTCAAGAATGGTTGGTGAATTCAAGGCCAGGTCCAAGATGGCCGCCATAGCTATAAAAGACTTCAAAAAATTCAACTGTGGCGACTACTTCTCAAAAACCATAAGTGGTATTGATTTGGAACCTTAAATACAAGACCTCGGTCTGAGGGGTCTCGCCTACCGCGGCAAACCGCATATGGAATATTTTATTAAATTTGTGCTTAAAAGATGTCGACCACTTTATATGACCAAGTATCAAACAAATAAAAGCGAGGTAATCATAGGAAGTTTAGTGACTTGATCCTAAACAAAATTCATTTTTATTCGATGTCAAACATGCATGTTTGTTTACAGAGTTATATAGGAAAAACTTGTGGCTTGTTTCATAATAACCCTTTCAAAGGATACATAATGCAAATTTTATAAGTTGAAAATTTGAAGAAACTATGTTAAAAGTATATGTAAATGCATTTGACCTTTGACCCCTTTGTGACCTTGACCTTTCCAATGATCTTGAACTCAATAGATACGATTATCGTACCATTTATAATAAAGCATGTAAGTTTGATGATGATGGATAAAAAATGTTGAAGTCATTTATGTTAAGAAATGCGGACGTAAACATTAACCTGATGCTAAGAGCCTATCAACACATAAATGCAATTTGTGACCATGAACTTTGACCTATAGACCCCATAAGATCCTTCGAACAGTCAAGGTAAAAATATCAAATTATTTGTAACGTTTGACCCAGGAGCTAGGTCCACAAAAGTGGGGAAGAAGCCTAGGGTCTACGCTGGTTGGATGGTTGTATCCGTCCGTTAATGCCATGTAAGTGTATACATGTATATGGTTATAGGGTAGGAATCTCATCGGATTACAAGTTATGACCCAGGGGCTATGTCACCATGGGTGGGGAAGGAGTCCGGGGTGTATGCTGGTTGGATGGTTGTAGCCGTCTGTTCATGCTCAGTAAGTGTATATATGGTTATAGGGTGGGGATCTCTATGGTTTCCAAGTTATGAGCGAGCGGCTATGTCTCCAAGGGTTGGGAAGGAGACTGGGGTCTATGCTGGTTTGGTTGTTATATCCGTCTGTTCATGCCCAGTAAGTGTGTATATGGTTATAGGGTGCGATGTCAATGGTTTCCAAGTTATGACCGAGGGGCTATGTCTCCAAGGGTTGGGAAGGAGACCGGGGTCTATGCTGGTTGGGTGGTTATATCCGTCTGTTAATGCCCAGTAAGTGTATATATGGTTATAGGGTAGGGATCTCAATGGTTTAAAAGTTATGACCCAGGGGCTATGTCACCATGGGTGGGGAAGGAGTCCGGGGTGTATGCTGGTTGGATGATTGTATCCGTCTGTTCATGTTCAGTAAGTGTATATATGGTTATAGGGTGGGGATCTCAATGGTTTCCAAGTTATGAGCGAGCGGCTATGTCTCCAAGGGTTGGGAAGGAGACCGGGGTCTATGCTGATTGGGTGGTTATATCCGTCTGTTCATGCCCAGTAAGTGTGTATATGGTTATAGGGTGTGATCTCAATGGTTTCCAAGTTATGACCGAGGGGCTATGTCTACAAGGGTTTGGAAGGAGACCGGGGTCTATGCTGGTTGGGTGGTTATATCCGTCTGTTAATGCCCAGTAAGTGTTTATATGGTTATAGGGTAGGGATCTCAAAAGTTTACAAGTTATGACCCAGGGGCTATTTAACCATGGGTGGGGAAGGAGTCCGGGGTGTATGCTGGTTGGATGGTTGTATCCGTCTGTTCATGCTCAGTAAGTGTATATATGTTTATAGGGTGGGGATCTCAATGGTTTCCAAGTTATGAGCGAGCGGCTATGTCTCCAAGGGTTGGGAAGGAGACCGGGGTCTATGCTGGTTGGGTGGTTATATCCGTCTGTTAATGCCCAGTAAGTGTATATATGGTCATAGGGTAGGGATCTCAACGGTTTACAAGTTATGACCCAGGGGCTATTTCACCATGGGTGGGGAATGAGTCCGGGGTGTATGCTGGTTGGATGGTTGTATCCGTCTGTTCATGCTCAGTAAGTGTATATATGGTTATAGGGTGGGGATCTCAATGGTTTCCAAGTCATGGGCGAGCGGCTATGTCTCCAAGGGTTGGGAAGGAGACCGGGGTCTATGCTGGTTGGGTGGTTATATCCGTGTGTTAATGCCCAGTAGGTGTATATATGGTCATAGGGTAGGGATCACAATGGTTTACAAGTTATGACCCAGAGGCTATTTCACCATGGGTGGGGAAGGAGTCCGGGGTGTATGCTGGTTGGATGGTTGTATCCGTCTGTTCATGCTCAGTAAGTTTATATATGGTTATAGGGTGGGGATCTCAATGGTTTCCAAGTTATGAGCGAGCAGCTATGTCTCCAAGGGTTGGGAAGGAGACCGGGGTCTATGCTGGTTGGGTGGTTATATCCGTCTGTTCATGCCCAGTAAGTGTGTATAATTATGGTTATAGAGTAGGGATCTCAACGGTTTACAAGTTATGACCCAGGGGCTATTTCCCCATGGGTGGGGAAGGAGTCCGGGGTGTATGCTGGTTGGGTGGTTGTATCCGTCTGTTCATGCTCAGTAAGTGTATATATGGTTATAGGGTGGGGATCTCAATGGTTTCCAAGTTATGAGCGAGCGGCTATGTCTCCAAGGGTTGGGAAGGAGACCGGGGTCTATGCTGGTTGGGTGGTTATATCCGTCTGTTCATGCCCAGTAAGTGTGTATATGGTTATAGGGTGGGATCTCAATGGTTTCCAAGTTATGACCGAGGGGCTATGTCTCCAAGGGTTGGGAAGGAGACCGGGGTCTATGGTTGGGTGGTTATATCCGTCTGTTAATGCCCAGTAAGTGTATATATGGTTATAGGGTAGGGATCTCAACGGTTTACAAGTTATGACCCAGGGGCTATTTCACCATAGGTGGGGAAGGAGTCCAGGGTGTATGCTGGTTGGATGGTTGTATCCGTCTGTTCATGCTCAGTAAGTGTGTATATATGGTTATAGGGTGGGGATCTCAATGGTTTCCAAGTTATGAGCGAGTGGCTATGTCTCCAAGGGTTGGGAAGGAGACCGGGGTCTATGCTGGTTGGGTGGTTATATCCGTCTGTTAATGCCCAGTAAGTGTATATATGGTCATAGGGTAGGGATCTCAACGGTTTACAAGTTATGACCCAGGGGCTATTTCACCATGGGTGGGGAATGAGTCCGGGGTGTATGCTGGTTGGATGGTTGTATCCGTCTGTTCATGCTCAGTAAGTGTATATATGGTTATAGGGTTGGGATCTCAATGGTTTCCAAGTTATGAGCGAGCGGCTATGTCTCCAAGGGTTGGGAAGGAGACCGGGGTCTATGCTGGTTGGGTGGTTATATCCGTCTGTTAATGCCCAGTAAGTGTATATATGGTTATAGGGTAGGGATCTCAACGGTTTACAAGTTATGACCCAGGGGCTATTTCACCATGGGTGGGGAAGGAGTCCGGGGTGTATGCTGGTTGGATGGTTGTATCCGTCTGTTCATGCTAAGTAAGTGTATATATGGTTATAGAGTGGGGATCTCTATGGTTTCCAAGTTATGAGCGAGGGGCTATGTCTCCAAGGGTTGGGAAGGAGACCGGGGTCTATGCTGGTTGGTTGGTTATATCCGTCTGTTCATGCCCAGTAAGTGTGTATATGGTTATAGGGTAGGGATCTCAACGGTTTACAAGTTATGACCCAGGGGCTATTTCACCATGGGTGGGGAAGGAGTCCGGGGTGTATGCTGGTTGGATGGTTGTATCCGTCTGTTCATGCTCAGTAAGTGTATATATGGTTATAGGGTGGGGATCTAAATGGTTTCCAAGTTATGAGCGAGCGGCTATGTCTCCAAGGGTTGGGAAGGAGACCGGGGTCTATGCTGGTTGGGTGGTTATATCCGTCTGTTCATGCCCAGTAAGTGTGTATATGGTTATAGGGTGGGATCTCAATGGTTTCCAAGTTATGACCGAGGGGCTATGTCTCCAAGGGTTGGGAAGGAGACCGGGGTCTATGGTTGGGTGGTTATATCCGTCTGTTAATGCCCAGTAAGTGTATATATGGTTATAGGGTAGGGATCTCAACGGTTTACAAGTTATGACCCAGGGGCTATGTCACCATGGGTGGGGAAGGAGTCCGGGGTGTATGCTGGTTGGATGGTTGTATCCGTCTGTTCATGCTCAGTAAGTGTATATATGGTTATAGGGTGGGGATCTCAATGGTTTCCAAGTCATTGGCGAGCGGCTATGTCTCCAAGGGTTGGGAAGGAGACCGGGGTCTATGCTGGTTGGATGGTTATATCCGTCTGTTAATGCACAGTAAGTGTATTATATGGTCATAGGGTAGGGATCTCAACGGTTTACAAGTTATGACCCAGGGGCTATTTCACCATGGGTGGGGAAGGAGTCCGGGGTGTATGCTGGTTGGATGGTTGTATCTGTCTGTTCATGCTCAGTAAGTGTATATATGGTTATAGGGTGGGGATCTCAATGGTTTCCAAGTTATGAGCGAGCGGCTATGTCTCCAAGGGTTGGGAAGGAGACCGGGGTCTATGCTGGTTGGGTGGTTATATCCGCCTGTTAATGCCCAGTAAGTGTATATATGGTTATAGGGTAGGGATCTCAACAGTTTACAAGTTATGACCCAGGGGCTATTTCACCATGGGTGGGGAAGGAGTCCAGGGTGTATGCTGGTTGGATGGTTGTATCCGTCTGTTCATGCTCAGTAAGTGTATATATGGTTATAGGGTGGGGATCTCAATGGTTTCCAAGTTATGAGCGAGCGGCTATGTCTCCAAGGGTTGGGAAGGAGACTGGGGTCTATGCTGGTTGGGTGGTTATATCCGTCTGTTCATGCCCAGTTAGTGTGTATATGGTTATAGGGTGGGATCTCAATGGTTTCCAAGTTATGACCGAGGGGCTATGTCTCCAAGGGTTGGGAAGGACACCGGGGTCTATGGTTGGGTGCTTATATCCGTCTGTTAATGCCCAGTAAGTGTATATATGGTTATAGGGTAGGGATCTCAACGGTTTACAAGTTATGACCCAGGGGCTATGTCACCATGGGTGGGGAAGGAGTCCGGGGTGTATGCTGGTTGGATGGTTGTATCCGTCTGTTCATGCTCAGTAAGTGTATATATGGTTATAGGGTGGGGATCTCAATGGTTTCCAAGTTATGAGCGAGCGGCTATGTCTCCAAGGGTTGGGAAGGAGACCGGGGTCTATGCTGGTTGGGTGGTTATATCCGTCTGTTAATGCCCAGTAAGTGTATATATGGTTATAGGGTAGGGATCTCAACGGTTTACAAGTTATGACCCAGGGGCTATTTCACCATGGGTGGGGAAGGAGTCCGGGTGTATGCTGGTTGGATGGTTATATCCGTCTGTTCATGCCCAGTAAGTGTGTATATGGTTATAGGGTGGGATCTCAATGGTTTCCAAGTTATGACCGAGGGGCTATGTCTCCAATGGTTGGGAAGGAGACCGGGGTCTATGCTGGTTGGGTGGTTATATCCATCTGGTAATGCCCAGTAAGTGTATATATTTATGGTTATAGGGTAGGGATCTCAACGGTTTACAAGTTATGACCCAGGGGCTATTTCACCATGGGTGGGGAAGGAGTCCGGGGTGTATGCTGGTTGGATGGTTGTATCCGTCTGTTCATGCTCAGTAAGTGTATATATGGTTATAGGGTGGGGATCTCTATGGTTTCCAAGTTATGAGCGAGGGGCTATGTCTCCAAGGGTTGGGAAGGATACCGGGGTCTATGCTGGTTGGGTGGTTATATCCGTCTGTTAATGCCCAGTAAGTGTATATATGGTTATAGGGTAGGGATCTCAACGGTTTACAAGTTATGACCAAGGTCCTATGTCACCATGGGTGGGGTAGGAGTCCGGGGTGTATGCTGGTTGGATGGTTGTATCCGTCTGTTCATGCTCAGTAAGTGTATATATGGTTATAGGGTGGGGATCTCAATGGTTTCCAAGTCATGGGCGAGCGGCTATGTCTCCAAGGGTTGGGAAGGAGACCGGGGTCTATGCTGGTTGGGTGGTTATATCCGTCTGTTAATGCCCAGTAAGTGTATATATGGTCATAGGGTAGGGATCTCAACGGTTTACAAGTTATGACCCAGGGGCTATTTCACCATGGATGGGGAAGGAGTCCGGGGTGTATGCTGGTTGGATGGTTGTATCCGTCTGTTCATGCTCAGTAAGTGTATATATGGTTATAGGGTTGGGATCTCAATGGTTTCCAAGTTATGAGCGAGCGGCTATGTCTCCAAGGGTTGGGAAGGAGACCGGGGTCTATGCTGGTTGGGTGGTTATATCCGTCTGTTAATGCCCAGTAAGTGTATATATGGTTATAGGGTAGGGATCTCAACGGTTAACAAGTTATGACCCAGGGGCTATTTCACCATGGGTTGGGAAGGAGTCCGGGGTGTATGCTGGTTGGATGGTTGTATCCGTCTGTTCATGCTCAGTAAGTGTATATATGGTTATAGAGTGGGGATCTCTATGGTTTCCAAGTTATGAGCGAGGGGCTATGTCTCCAAGGGTTGGGAAGGAGACCGGGGTCTATGCTGGTTGGGTGGTTATATCCGTCTGTTCATGCCAAGTAAGTGTGTATATGGTTATAGGGTAGGGATCTCTACGGTTTACAAGTTATGACCCAGGGGCTATTTCACCATGGGTGGGGAAGGAGTCCGGGGTGTATGCTGGTTGGATGGTTGTATCCGTCTGTTCATGCTCAGTAAGTGTATATATGGTTATAGGGTGGGGTTCTCAATGGTTTCCAAGTCATGGGCGAGCGGCTATGTCTCCAAGGGTTGGGAAGGAGACCGGGGTCTATGCTGGTTGGATGGTTATATCCGTCTGTTAATGCACAGTAAGTGTATTATATGGTCATAGGGTAGGGATCTCAACGGTTAACAAGTTATGACCCAGGGGCTATTTCACCATGGGTGGGGTAGGAGTCCGGGGTGTATGCTGGTTGGATGGTTGTATCCGTCTGTTCATGCTCAGTAAGTGTATATATGGTTATAGGGTTGGGATCTCAATGGTTTCCAAGTTATGAGCGAGCGGCTATGTCTCCAAGGGTTGGGAAGGAGACCGGGGTCTATGCTGGTTGGGTGGTTATATCCGTCTGTTAATGCCCAGTAAGTGTATATATGGTTATAGGGTAGGGATCTCAACGGTTTACAAGTTATGACCCAGGGGCTATTTCACCATGGGTGGGGAAGGAGTGCGGGGTGTATGCTGGTTGGATGGTTGTATCCGTCTGTTCATGCTCAGTAAGTGTATATATGGTTATAGAGTGGGGATCTCTATGGTTTCCAAGTTATGAGCGAGGGGCTATGTCTCCAAGGGTTGGGAAGGAGACCGGGGTCTATGCTGGTTGGGTGGTTATATCCGTCTGTTCATGCTCAGTAAGTGTATATATGGTTTTAGGGTAGGGATCTCAACGGTTTACAAGTTATGACCCAGGGGCTATTTCACCATGGGTGGGGAAGGAGTCCGGGGTGTATGCTGGTTGGATGGTTATATCCGTCTGTTCATGCTCAGTAAGTGTATATATGGTTATAGTGTTGGGATCTCAATGGTTTCCAAGTTATGAGCGAGCGGCTATGTCTCCAAGGGTTGGGAAGGAGACCGGGGTCTATGCTGGTTGGGTGGTTATATCCGTCTGTTAATGCCCAGTAAGTGTATATATGGTTATAGGGTAGGGATCTCAACGGTTTACAAGTTATGACCCAGGGGCTATTTCACCATGGGTGGGGAAGGAGTCCGGGGTGTATGCTGGTTGGATGGTTGTATCCGTCTGTTCATGCTAAGTAAGTGTATATATGGTTATAGAGTGGGGATCTCTATGGTTTCCAAGTTATGAGCGAGGGGCTATGTCTCCAAGGGTTGGGAAGGAGACCGGGGTCTTTGCTGGTTGGGTGGTTATATCCGTCTGTTCATGCCCAGTAAGTGTGTATATGGTTATAGGGTAGGGATCTCAACGGTTTACAAGTTATGACCCAGGGGCTATTTCACCATGGGTGGGGAAGGAGTCCGGGGTGTATGCTGGTTGGATGGTTGTATCCGTCTGTTCATGCTCAGTAAGTGTATATATGGTTATAGGGTGGGGATCTCAATGGTTTCCAAGTTATGAGCGAGCGGCTATGTCTCCAAGGGTTGGGAAGGAGACCGGGGTCTATGCTGGTTGGGTGGTTATATCCGTCTGTTCATGCCCAGTAAGTGTGTATATGGTTATAGGATGGGATCTCAATGGTTTCCAAGTTATGACCGAGGGGCTATGTCTCCAAGGGTTGGGAAGGAGACCGGGGTCTATGGTTGGGTGGTTATATCCGTCTGTTAATGCCCAGTAAGTGTATATATGGTTATAGGGTAGGGATCTCAACGGTTTACAAGTTATGACCCAGGGGCTATGTCACCATGGGTGGGGAAGGAGTCCGGGGTGTATGCTGGTTGGATGGTTGTATCCGTCTGTTCATGCTCAGTAAGTGTATATATGGTTATAGGGTTGGGATCTCAATGGTTTCCAAGTTATGAGCGAGCGGCTATGTCTCCAAGGGTTGGGAAGGAGACCGGGGTCTATGCTGGTTGGGTGGTTATATCCGTCTGTTAATGCCCAGTAAGTGTATATATGGTTATAGGGTAGGGATCTCAACGGTTAACAAGTTATGACCCAGGGGCTATTTCACCATGGGTTGGGAAGGAGTCCGGGGTGTATGCTGGTTGGATGGTTGTATCCGTCTGTTCATGCTCAGTAAGTGTATATATGGTTATAGAGTGGGGATCTCTATGGTTTCCAAGTTATGAGCGAGGGGCTATGTCTCCAAGGGTTGGGAAGGAGACCGGGGTCTATGCTGGTTGGGTGGTTATATCCGTCTGTTCATGCCAAGTAAGTGTGTATATGGTTATAGGGTAGGGATCTCTACGGTTTACAAGTTATGACCCAGGGGCTATTTCACCATGGGTGGGGAAGGAGTCCGGGGTGTATGCTGGTTGGATGGTTGTATCCGTCTGTTCATGCTCAGTAAGTGTATATATGGTTATAGGGTGGGGTTCTCAATGGTTTCCAAGTCATGGGCGAGCGGCTATGTCTCCAAGGGTTGGGAAGGAGACCGGGGTCTATGCTGGTTGGATGGTTATATCCGTCTGTTAATGCACAGTAAGTGTATTATATGGTCATAGGGTAGGGATCTCAACGGTTAACAAGTTATGACCCAGGGGCTATTTCACCATGGGTGGGGTAGGAGTCCGGGGTGTATGCTGGTTGGATGGTTGTATCCGTCTGTTCATGCTCAGTAAGTGTATATATGGTTATAGGGTTGGGATCTCAATGGTTTCCAAGTTATGAGCGAGCGGCTATGTCTCCAAGGGTTGGGAAGGAGACCGGGGTCTATGCTGGTTGGGTGGTTATATCCGTCTGTTAATGCCCAGTAAGTGTATATATGGTTATAGGGTAGGGATCTCAACGGTTTACAAGTTATGACCCAGGGGCTATTTCACCATGGGTGGGGAAGGAGTGCGGGGTGTATGCTGGTTGGATGGTTGTATCCGTCTGTTCATGCTCAGTAAGTGTATATATGGTTATAGAGTGGGGATCTCTATGGTTTCCAAGTTATGAGCGAGGGGCTATGTCTCCAAGGGTTGGGAAGGAGACCGGGGTCTATGCTGGTTGGGTGGTTATATCCGTCTGTTCATGCTCAGTAAGTGTATATATGGTTATAGGGTAGGGATCTCAACGGTTTACAAGTTATGACCCAGGGGCTATTTCACCATGGGTGGGGAAGGAGTCCGGGGTGTATGCTTGTTGGATGGTTATATCCGTCTGTTCATGCTCAGTAAGTGTATATATGGTTATAGTGTTGGGATCTCAATGGTTTCCAAGTTATGAGCGAGCGGCTATGTCTCCAAGGGTTGGGAAGGAGACCGGGGTCTATGCTGGTTGGGTGGTTATATCCGTCTGTTAATGCCCAGTAAGTGTATATATGGTTATAGGGTAGGGATCTCAACGGTTTACAAGTTATGACCCAGGGGCTATTTCACCATGGGTGGGGAAGGAGTCCGGGGTGTATGCTGGTTGGATGGTTGTATCCGTCTGTTCATGCTAAGTAAGTGTATATATGGTTATAGAGTGGGGATCTCTATGGTTTCCAAGTTATGAGCGAGGGGCTATGTCTCCAAGGGTTGGGAAGGAGACCGGGGTCTTTGCTGGTTGGGTGGTTATATCCGTCTGTTCATGCCCAGTAAGTGTGTATATGGTTATAGGGTAGGGATCTCAACGGTTTACAAGTTATGACCCAGGGGCTATTTCACCATGGGTGGGGAAGGAGTCCGGGGTGTATGCTGGTTGGATGGTTGTATCCGTCTGTTCATGCTCAGTAAGTGTATATATGGTTATAGGGTGGGGATCTCAATGGTTTCCAAGTTATGAGCGAGCGGCTATGTCTCCAAGGGTTGGGAAGGAGACCGGGGTCTATGCTGGTTGGGTGGTTATATCCGTCTGTTCATGCCCAGTAAGTGTGTATATGGTTATAGGGTGGGATCTCAATGGTTTCCAAGTTATGACCGAGGGGCTATGTCTCCAAGGGTTGGGAAGGAGACCGGGGTCTATGGTTGGGTGGTTATATCCGTCTGTTAATGCCCAGTAAGTGTATATATGGTTATAGGGTAGGGATCTCAACGGTTTACAAGTTATGACCCAGGGGCTATGTCACCATGGGTGGGGAAGGAGTCCGGGGTGTATGCTGGTTGGATGGTTGTATCCGTCTGTTCATGCTCAGTAAGTGTATATATGGTTATAGGGTGGGGATCTCAATGGTTTCCAAGTCATTGGCGAGCGGCTATGTCTCCAAGGGTTGGGAAGGAGACCGGGGTCTATGCTGGTTGGATGGTTATATCCGTCTGTTAATGCACAGTAAGTGTATTATATGGTCATAGGGTAGGGATCTCAACGGTTTACAAGTTATGACCCAGGGGCTATTTCACCATGGGTGGGGAAGGAGTCCGGGGTGTATGCTGGTTGGATGGTTGTATCTGTCTGTTCATGCTCAGTAAGTGTATATATGGTTATAGGGTGGGGATCTCAATGGTTTCCAAGTTATGAGCGAGCGGCTATGTCTCCAAGGGTTGGGAAGGAGACCGGGGTCTATGCTGGTTGGGTGGTTATATCCGCCTGTTAATGCCCAGTAAGTGTATATATGGTTATAGGGTAGGGATCTCAACAGTTTACAAGTTATGACCCAGGGGCTATTTCACCATGGGTGGGGAAGGAGTCCAGGGTGTATGCTGGTTGGATGGTTGTATCCGTCTGTTCATGCTCAGTAAGTGTATATATTGTTATAGGGTGGGGATCTCAATGGTTTCCAAGTTATGAGCGAGCGGCTATGTCTCCAAGGGTTGGGAAGGAGACTGGGGTCTATGCTGGTTGGGTGGTTATATCCGTCTGTTCATGCCCAGTTAGTGTGTATATGGTTATAGGGTGGGATCTCAATGGTTTCCAAGTTATGACCGAGGGGCTATGTCTCCAAGGGTTGGGAAGGAGACCGGGGTCTATGGTTGGGTGGTTATATCCGTCTGTTAATGCCCAGTAAGTGTATATATGGTTATAGGGTAGGGATCTCAACGGTTTACAAGTTATGACCCAGGGGCTATGTCACCATGGGTGGGGAAGGAGTCCGGGGTGTATGCTGGTTGGATGGTTGTATCCGTCTGTTCATGCTCAGTAAGTGTATATATGGTTATAGGGTGGGGATCTCAATGGTTTCCAAGTTATGAGGGAGCGGCTATGTCTCCAAGGGTTGGGAAGGAGACCGGGGTCTATACTGGTTGGGTGGTTATATCCGTCTGTTAATGCCCAGTAAGTGTATATATGGTTATAGGGTAGGGATCTCAACGGTTTACAAGTTATGACCCAGGGGCTATTTCACCATGGGTGGGGAAGGAGTCCGGGTGTATGCTGGTTGGATGGTTATATCCGTCTGTTCATGCCCAGTAAGTGTGTATATGGTTATAGGGTGGGATCTCAATGGTTTCCAAGTTATGACCGAGGGGCTATGTCTCCAATGGTTGGGAAGGAGACCGGGGTCTATGCTGGTTGGGTGGTTATATCCATCTGGTAATGCCCAGTAAGTGTATATATTTATGGTTATAGGGTAGGGATCTCAACGGTTTACAAGTTATGACCCAGGGGCTATTTCACCATGGGTGGGGAAGGAGTCCGGGTAGTATGCTGGTTGGATGGTTGTATCCGTCTGTTCATGCTCAGTAAGTGTATATATGGTTATAGGGTGGGGATCTCTATGGTTTCCAAGTTATGAGCGAGGGGCTATGTCTCCAAGGGTTGGGAAGGAGACCGGGGTCTATGCTGGTTGGGTGGTTATATCCGTCTGTTAATGCCCAGTAAGTGTATATATGGTTATAGGGTAGGGATCTCAACGGTTTACAAGTTATGACCCAGGGGCTATTTCACCATGGGTGGGGAAGGAGTCCAGGGTGTATGCAGGTTGGATGGTTGTAACCGTCTGTTCATGCTCAGTAAGTGTATATATGGTTATAGGGTGGGGATCTCAATGGTTTCAAAGTTATGAGCGAGCGGCTATGTCTCTAAGGGTTGGGAAGGAGACCGGGGTGTATGCTGGTTGGGTGGTTATATCCGTCTGTTCATGCCCAGTAAGTGTGTATATGGTTATAGGGTGGGGATCTCTATGGTTTCCAAGTTATGAGCGAGGGGCTATGTCTCCAAGGGTTGGGAAGGAGACCGGGGTCTATGCTGGTTGGGTGGTTATATCCGTCTGTTCATGCTCAGTAAGTGTATATATGGTTATAGGGTAGGGATCTCAACGGTTTACAAGTTATGACCCAGGGGCTATTTCACCATGGGTGGGGAAGGAGTCCGGGGTGTATGGTGGTTGGATGGTTATATCCGTCTGTTCATGCCCAGTAAGTGTGTATATGGTTATAGGGTGGGATCTCAATGGTTTCCAAGTTATGACCGAGGGGCTATGTCTCCAAGGGTTGGGAAGGAGACCGGGGTCTATGGTTGGGTGGTTATATCCGTCTGTTAATGCCCAGTAAGTGTATATATGGTTATAGGGTAGGGATCTCAACGGTTTACAAGTTATGACCCAGGGGCTATTTCACCATGGGTGGGGAAGGAGTCCGGGGTGTATGCTGGTTGGATGGTTGTATCCGTCTGTTCATGCTCAGTAAGTGTATATATGGTTATAGGGTGGGGATCTCTATGGTTTCCAAGTTATGAGCGAGGGGCTATGTCTCCAAGGGTTGGGAAGGAGACCGGGGTCTATGCTGGTTGGGTGGTTATATCCGTCTGTTAATGCCCAGTAAATGTATATATGGTTATAGGGTAGGGATCTCAACGGTTTACAAGTTATGACCCAGGGGCTATGTCACCATGGGTGGGGAAGGAGTCCGGGGTGTATGCTGGTTGGATGGTTGTATCCGTCTGTTCATGCTCAGTAAGTGTATATATGGTTATAGGGTGGGGATCTCAATGGTTTCCAAGTTATGAGGGAGCGGCTATGTCTCCACGGGTTGGGAAGGAGACCGGGGTCTATACTGGTTGGGTGGTTATATCCGTCTGTTAATGCCCAGTAAGTGTATATATGGTTATAGGGTAGGGATCTCAACGGTTTGCAAGTTATGACCCAGGGGCTATTTCACCATGGGTAGGGAAGGAGTCCGGGTGTATGCTGGTTGGATGGTTATATCCGTCTGTTCATGCCCAGTAAGTGTGTATATGGTTATAGGGTGGGATCTCAATGGTTTCCAAGTTATGACCGAGGGGCTATGTCTCCAATGGTTGGGAAGGAGACCGGGGTCTATGCTGGTTGGGTGGTTATATCCATCTGGTAATGCCCAGTAAGTGTATATATTTATGGTTATAGGGTAGGGATCTCAACGGTTTACAAGTTATGACCCAGGGGCTATTTCACCATGGGTGGGGAAGGAGTCCGGGTAGTATGCTGGTTGGATGGTTGTATCCGTCTGTTCATGCTCAGTAAGTGTATATATGGTTATAGGGTGGGGATCTCTATGGTTTCCAAGTTATGAGCGAGGGGCTATGTCTCCAAGGGTTGGGAAGGAGACCGGGGTCTATGCTGGTTGGGTGGTTATATCCGTCTGTTAATGCCCAGTAAGTGTATATATGGTTATAGGGTAGGGATCTCAACGGTTTACAAGTTATGACCCAGGGGCTATTTCACCATGGGTGGGGAAGGAGTCCAGGGTGTATGCAGGTTGGATGGTTGTAACCGTCTGTTCATGCTCAGTAAGTGTATATATGGTTATAGGGTGGGGATCTCAATGGTTTCCAAGTTATGAGCGAGCGGCTATGTCTCTAAGGGTTGGGAAGGAGACCGGGGTGTATGCTGGTTGGGTGGTTATATCCGTCTGTTCATGCCCAGTAAGTGTGTATATGGTTATAGGGTGGGGATCTCTATGGTTTCCAAGTTATGAGCGAGGGGCTATGTCTCCAAGGGTTGGGAAGGAGACCGGGGTCTATGCTGGTTGGGTGGTTATATCCGTCTGTTCTTGCTCAGTAAGTGTATATATGGTTATAGGGTAGGGATCTCAACGGTTTACAAGTTATGACCCAGGGGCTATTTCACCATGGGTGGGGAAGGAGTCCGGGGTGTATGGTGGTTGGATGGTTATATCCGTCTGTTCATGCCCAGTAAGTGTGTATATGGTTATAGGGTGGGATCTCAATGATTTCCAAGTTATGACCGAGGGGCTATGTCTCCAATGGTTGGGAAGGAGACCGGGGTCTATGCTGGTTGGGTGGTTATATCCATCTGGTAATGCCCAGTAAGTGTATATATTTATGGTTATAGGGTAGGGATCTCAACGGTTTACAAGTTATGACCCAGGGGCTATTTCACCATGGGTGGGGAAGGAGTCCGGGGTGTATGCTGGTTGGATGGTTGTATCCGTCTGTTCATGCTCAGTAAGTGTATATATGGTTATAGGGTGGGGATCTCTATGGTTTCCAAGTTATGAGCGAGGGGCTATGTCTCCAAGGGTTGGGAAGGAGACCGGGGTCTATGCTGGTTGGGTGGTTATATCCGTCTGTTAATGCCCAGTAAATGTATATATGGTTATAGGGTAGGGATCTCAACGGTTTACAAGTTATGACCAAGGTCCTATGTCACCAGGGGTGGGGTAGGAGTCCGGGGTGAATGCTGGTTGGATGGTTGTATCCGTCTGTTCATGCTCAGTAAGTGTATATATGGTTATAGGGTGGGGATCTCAATGGTTTCCAAGTCATGGGCGAGCGGCTATGTCTCCAAGGGTTGGGAAGGAGACCGGGGTCTATGCTGGTTGGGTGGTTATATCCGTCTGTTAATGCCCAGTAAGTGTATATATGGTCATAGGGTAGGGATCTCAACGGTTTACAAGTTATGACCCAGGGGCTATTTCACCATGGGTGGGGAAGGAGTCCGGGGTGTATGCTGGTTGGATGGTTGTATCCGTCTGTTCATGCTCAGTAAGTGTATATATGGTTATAGGGTTGGGATCTCAATGGTTTCCAAGTTATGAGCGAGCGGCTATGTCTCCAAGGGTTGGGAAGGAGACCGGGGTCTATGCTGGTTGGGTGGTTATATCCGTCTGTTAATGCCCAGTAAGTGTATATATGGTTATAGGGTAGGGATCTCAACGGTTTACAAGTTATGACCCAGGGGCTATTTCACCATGGGTGGGGAAGGAGTCCGGGGTGTATGCTGGTTGGATGGTTGTATCCGTCTGTTCATGCTCAGTAAGTGTATATATGGTTATAGAGTGGGGATCTCTATGGTTTCCAAGTTATGAGCGAGGGGCTATGTCTCCAAGGGTTGGGAAGGAGACCGGGGTCTATGCTGGTTGGGTGGTTATATCCGTCTGTTCATGCCCAGTAAGTGTGTATATGGTTATAGGGTAGGGATCTCTACGGTTTACAAGTTATGACCCAGGGGCTATTTCACCATGGGTGGGGAAGGAGTCCGGGGTGTATGCTGGTTGGATGGTTGTATCCGTCTGTTCATGCTCAGTAAGTGTATATATGGTTATAGGGTGGGGATCTCAATGGTTTCCAAGTTATGAGCGAGCGGCTATGTCTCTAAGGGTTGGGAAGGAGACCGGGGTCTATGCTGGTTGGGTGGTTATATCCGTCTGTTCATGCCCAGTAAGTGTGTATATGGTTATAGGGTGGGATCTCAATGGTTTCCAAGTTATGACCGAGGGGCTATGTCTCCAAGGGTTGGGAAGGAGACCGGGGTCTATGGTTGGGTGGTTATATCCGTCTGTTAATGCCCAGTAAGTGTATATATGGTTATAGGGTAGTGATCTCAACGGTTTACAAGTTATGACCCAGGGGCTATGTCACCATGGGTGGGGAAGGAGTCCGGGGTGTATGCTGGTTGGATGGTTGTATCCGTCTGTTCATGCTCAGTAAGTGTATATATGGTTATAGGGTGGGGTTCTCAATGGTTTCCAAGTCATGGGCGAGCGGCTATGTCTCCAAGGGTTGTGAAGGAGACCGGGGTCTATGCTGGTTGGATGGTTATATCCGTCTGTTAATGCACAGTAAGTGTATTATATGGTCATAGGGTAGGGATCTCAACGGTTAACAAGTTATGACCCAGGGGCTATTTCACCATGGGTGGGGTAGGAGTCCGGGGTGTATGCTGGTTGGATGGTTGTATCCGTCTGTTCATGCTCAGTAAGTGTATATATGGTTATAGGGTTGGGATCTCAATGGTTTCCAAGTTATGAGCGAGCGGCTATGTCTCCAAGGGTTGGGAAGGAGACCCAGGTCTATGCTGGTTGGGTGGTTATATCCGTCTGTTAATGCCCAGTAAGTGTATATATGGTTATAGGGTAGGGATCTAAACGGTTTACAAGTTATGACCCAGGGGCTATTTCACCATGGGTGGGGAAGGAGTCCGGGGTGTATGCTGGTTGGATGGTTGTATCCGTCTGTTCATGCTCAGTAAGTGTATATATGGTTATAGAGTGGGGATCTCTATGGTTTCCAAGTTATGAGCGAGGGGCTATGTCTCCAAGGGTTGGGAAGGAGACCGGGGTCTATGCTGGTTGGGTGGTTATATCTGTCTGTTCATGCCCAGTAAGTGTGTATATGGTTATAGGGTAGGGATCTCTACGGTTTACAAGTTATGACCCAGGGGCTATTTCACCATGGGTGGGGAAGGAGTCCGGGGTGTATGCTGGTTGGATGGTTGTATCCGTCTGTTCATGCTCAGTAAGTGTATATATGGTTATAGGGTGGGGATCTCAATGGTTTCCAAGTTATGAGCGAGCGGCTATGTCTCTAAGGGTTGGGAAGGAGACCGGGGTCTATGCTGGTTGGGTGGTTATATCCGTCTGTTCATGCCCAGTAAGTGTGTATATGGTTATAGGGTGGGATCTCAATGGTTTCCAAGTTATGACCGAGGGGCTATGTCTCCAAGGGTTGGGAAGGAGACCGGGGTCTATGGTTGGGTGGTTATATCCGTCTGTTAATGCCCAGTAAGTGTATATATGGTTATAGGGTAGGGATCTCAACGGTTTACAAGTTATGACCCAGGGGCTATGTCACCATGGGTGGGGAAGGAGTCCGGGGTGTATGCTGGTTGGATGGTTGTATCCGTCTGTTCATGCTCAGTAAGTGTATATATGGTTATAGGGTGGGGATCTCAATGGTTTCCAAGTCATGGGCGAGCGGCTATGTCTCCAAGGGTTGGGAAGGAGACCGGGGTCTATGCTGGTTGGATGGTTATATCCGTCTGTTAATGCACAGTAAGTGTATTATATGGTCATAGGGTAGGGATCTCAACGGTTAACAAGTTATGACCCAGGGGCTATTTCACCATGGGTGGGGAAGGAGTCCGGGCTGTATGCTGGTTGGATGGTTGTATCTTTCTGTTCATGCTCAGTAAGTGTATATATGGTTATAGGGTGGGGATCTCAATGGTTTCCAAGTTATGAGCGAGCGGCTATGTCTCCAAGGGTTGGGAAGGAGACCGGGGTCTATGCTGGTTGGGTGGTTATATCCGCCTGTTAATGCCCAGTAAGTGTATATATGGTTATAGGGTAGGGATCTCTACGGTTTACAAGTTATGACCCAGGGGCTATTTCACCATGGGTGGGGAAGGAGTCCGGGGTGTATGCTGGTTGGATGGTTGTATCCGTCTGTTCATGCTCAGTAAGTGTATATATGGTTATAGGGTGGGGATCTCAATGGTTTCCAAGTTATGAGCGAGCGGCTATGTCTCTAAGGGTTGGGAAGGAGACCGGGGTCTATGCTGGTTGGGTGGTTATATCCGTCTGTTCATGCCCAGTAAGTGTGTATATGGTTATAGGGTGGGATCTCAATGGTTTCCAAGTTATGACCGAGGGGCTATGTCTCCAAGGGTTGGGAAGGAGACCGGGGTCTATGGTTGGGTGGTTATATCCGTCTGTTAATGCCCAGTAAGTGTATATATGGTTATAGGGTAGTGATCTCAACGGTTTACAAGTTATGACCCAGGGGCTATGTCACCATGGGTGGGGAAGGAGTCCGGGGTGTATGCTGGTTGGATGGTTGTATCCGTCTGTTCATGCTCAGTAAGTGTATATATGGTTATAGGGTGGGGTTCTCAATGGTTTCCAAGTCATGGGCGAGCGGCTATGTCTCCAAGGGTTGTGAAGGAGACCGGGGTCTATGCTGGTTGGATGGTTATATCCGTCTGTTAATGCACAGTAAGTGTATTATATTGTCATAGGGTAGGGATCTCAACGGTTAACAAGTTATGACCCAGGGGCTATTTCACCATGGGTGGGGTAGGAGTCCGGGGTGTATGCTGGTTGGATGGTTGTATCCGTCTGTTCATGCTCAGTAAGTGTATATATGGTTATAGGGTTGGGATCTCAATGGTTTCCAAGTTATGAGCGAGCGGCTATGTCTCCAAGGGTTGGGAAGGAGACCCAGGTCTATGCTGGTTGGGTGGTTATATCCGTCTGTTAATGCCCAGTAAGTGTATATATGGTTATAGGGTAGGGATCTAAACGGTTTACAAGTTATGACCCAGGGGCTATTTCACCATGGGTGGGGAAGGAGTCCGGGGTGTATGCTGGTTGGATGGTTGTATCCGTCTGTTCATGCTCAGTAAGTGTATATATGGTTATAGAGTGGGGATCTCTATGGTTTCCAAGTTATGAGCGAGGGGCTATGTCTCCAAGGGTTGGGAAGGAGACCGGGGTCTATGCTGGTTGGGTGGTTATATCTGTCTGTTCATGCCCAGTAAGTGTGTATATGGTTATAGGGTAGGGATCTCTACGGTTTACAAGTTATGACCCAGGGGCTATTTCACCATGGGTGGGGAAGGAGTCCGGGGTGTATGCTGGTTGGATGGTTGTATCCGTCTGTTCATGCTCAGTAAGTGTATATATGGTTATAGGGTGGGGATCTCAATGGTTTCCAAGTTATGAGCGAGCGGCTATGTCTCTAAGGGTTGGGAAGGAGACCGGGGTCTATGCTGGTTGGGTGGTTATATCCGTCTGTTCATGCCCAGTAAGTGTGTATATGGTTATAGGGTGGGATCTCAATGGTTTCCAAGTTATGACCGAGGGGCTATGTCTCCAAGGGTTGGGAAGGAGACCGGGGTCTATGGTTGGGTGGTTATATCCGTCTGTTAATGCCCAGTAAGTGTATATATGGTTATAGGGTAGGGATCTCAACGGTTTACAAGTTATGACCCAGGGGCTATGTCACCATGGGTGGGGAAGGAGTCCGGGGTGTATGCTGGTTGGATGGTTGTATCCGTCTGTTCATGCTCAGTAAGTGTATATATGGTTATAGGGTGGGGATCTCAATGGTTTCCAAGTCATGGGCGAGCGGCTATGTCTCCAAGGGTTGGGAAGGAGACCGGGGTCTATGCTGGTTGGATGGTTATATCCGTCTGTTAATGCACAGTAAGTGTATTATATGGTCATAGGGTAGGGATCTCAACGGTTAACAAGTTATGACCCAGGGGCTATTTCACCATGGGTGGGGAAGGAGTCCGGGCTGTATGCTGGTTGGATGGTTGTATCTTTCTGTTCATGCTCAGTAAGTGTATATATGGTTATAGGGTGGGGATCTCAATGGTTTCCAAGTTATGAGCGAGCGGCTATGTCTCCAAGGGTTGGGAAGGAGACCGGGGTCTATGCTGGTTGGGTGGTTATATCCGCCTGTTAATGCCCAGTAAGTGTATATATGGTTATAGGGTAGGGATCTCAACGGTTTACAAGTTATGACCCAGGGGCTATTTCACCATGGGTGGGGAAGGAGTCCAGGGTGTATGCTGGTTGGATGGTTGTAAGTGTCTGTTCATGCTCAGTAAGTGTATATATGGTTATAGGGTGGGGATCTCAATGGTTTCCAAGTTATGAGCGAGCGGCTATGTCTCCAAGGGTTGGGAAGGAGACTGGGGTCTATGCTGGTTGGGTGGTTATATCCGTCTGTTCATGCCCAGTTAGTGTGTATATGGTTATAGGGTGGGATCTCAATGGTTTCCAAGTTATGACCGAGGGGCTATGTCTCCAAGGGTTGGAAAGGAGACCGGGGTCTATGGTTGGGTGCTTATATCCGTCTGTTAATGCCCAGTAAGTGTATATATGGTTATAGGGTAGGGATCTCAACGGTTTACAAGTTATGACCCAGGGGCTATGTCACCATGGGTGGGGAAGGAGTCCGGGGTGTATGCTGGTTGGATGGTTGTATCCGTCTGTTCATGCTCAGTAAGTGTATATATGGTTATATGGTGGGGATCTCAATGGTTTCCAAGTTATGAGCGAGCGGCTATGTCTCCAAGGGTTGGGAAGGAGACCGGGGTCTATGCTGGTTGGGTGGTTATATCCGTCTGTTAATGCCCAGTAAGTGTATATATGGTTATAGGGTAGGTATCTCAACGGTTTACAAGTTATGACCCAGGGGCTATTTCACCATGGGTGGGGAAGGAGTCTTGGGTGTATGCTGGTTGGATGGTTGTATCCGTCTGTTCATGCTCAGTAAGTGTATATATGGTTATAGAGTGGGGATCTCTATGGTTTCCAAGTTATGACCGAGGGGCTATGTCTCCAAGGGTTGGGAAGGAGACCGGGGTCTATGGTTGGGTGGTTATATCCGTCTGTTAATGCCCAGTAAGTGTATATATGGTTATAGGGTAGGGATCTCAACGGTTTACAAGTTATGACCCAGGGGCTATGTCACCATGGGTGGGGAAGGAGTCCGGGGTGTATGCTGGTTGGATGGTTGTATCCGTCTGTTCATGCTCAGTAAGTGTTTATATGGTTATAGGGTGGGGTTCTCAATGGTTTCCAAGTCATGGGCGAGCGGCTATGTCTCCAAGGGTTGTGAAGGAGACCGGGGTCTATGCTGGTTGGATGGTTATATCCGTCTGTTAATGCACAGTAAGTGTATTATATGGTCATAGGGTAGGGATCTCAACGGTTAACAAGTTATGACCCAGGGGCTATTTCACCATGGGTGGGGTAGGAGTCCGGGGTGTATGCTGGTTGGATGGTTGTATCCGTCTGTTCATGCTCAGTAAGTGTATATATGGTTATAGGGTTGGGATCTCAATGGTTTCCAAGTTATGAGCGAGCGGCTATGTCTCCAAGGGTTGGGAAGGAGACCGGGGTCTATGCTGGTTGGGTGGTTATATCCGTCTGTTAATGCCCAGTAAGTGTATATATGGTTATAGGGTAGGGATCTAAACGGTTTACAAGTTATGACCCAGGGGCTATTTCACCATGGGTGGGGAAGGAGTCCGGGGTGTATGCTGGTTGGATGGTTGTATCCGTCTGTTCATGCTCAGTAAGTGTATATCTGGTTATAGAGTGGGGATCTCTATGGTTTCCAAGTTATGAGCGAGGGGCTATGTCTCCAAGGGTTGGGAAGGAGACCGGGGTCTATGCTGGTTGGGTGGTTATATCTGTCTGTTCATGCCCAGTAAGTGTGTATATGGTTATAGGGTAGGGATCTCTACGGTTTACAAGTTATGACCCAGGGGCTATTTCACCATGGGTGGGGAAGGAGTCCGGGGTTTATGCTGGTTGGATGGTTGTATCCGTCTGTTCATGCTCAGTAAGTGAATATATGGTTATAGGGTGGGGATCTCAATGGTTTCCAAGTTATGAGCGAGCGGCTATGTCTCTAAGGGTTGGGAAGGAGACCGGGGTCTATGCTGGTTGGGTGGTTATATCCGTCTGTTCATGTCCAGTAAGTGTGTATATGGTTATAGGGTGGGATCTCAATGGTTTCCAAGTTATGACCGAGGGGCTATGTCTCCAAGGGTTGGGAAGGAGACCGGGGTCTATGGTTGGGTGGTTATATCCGTCTGTTAATGCCCAGTAAGTGTATATATGGTTATAGGGTAGGGATCTCAACGGTTTACAAGTTATGACCCAGGGGCTATGTCACCATGGGTGGGGAAGGAGTCCGGGGTGTATGCTGGTTGGATGGTTGTATCCGTCTGTTCATGCTCAATTAGTGTATATATGGTTATAGGGTGGGGATCTCAATGGTTTCCAAGTCATGGGCGAGCGGCTATGTCTCCAAGGGTTGGGAAGGAGACCGGGGTCTATGCTGGTTGGATGGTTATATCCGTCTGTTAATGCACAGTAAGTGTATTATATGGTCATAGGGTAGGGATCTCAACGGTTAACAAGTTATGACCCAGGGGCTATTTCACCATGGGTGGGGAAGGAGTCCGGGGTGTATGCTGGTTGGATGGTTGTATCCGTCTGTTCATGCTCAGTAAGTGTATATATGGTTATAGAGTGGGGATCTCTATGGTTTCCAAGTTATGAGCGAGGGGCTATGTCTCCAAGGGTTGGGAAGGAGACCGGGGTCTATGCTGGTTGGGTGGTTATATCTGTCTGTTCATGCCCAGTAAGTGTGTATATGGTTATAGGGTAGGGATCTCTACGGTTTACAAGTTATGACCCAGGGGCTATTTCACCATGGGTGGGGAAGGAGTCCGGGGTGTATGCTGGTTGGATGGTTGTATCCGTCTGTTCATGCTCAGTAAGTGTATATATGGTTATAGGGTGGGGATCTCAATGGTTTCCAAGTTATGAGCGAGCGGCTATGTCTCTAAGGGTTGGGAAGGAGACCGGGGTCTATGCTGGTTGGGTGGTTATATCCGTCTGTTCATGCCCAGTAAGTGTGTATATGGTTATAGGGTGGGATCTCAATGGTTTCCAAGTTATGACCGAGGGGCTATGTCTCCAAGGGTTGGGAAGGAGACCGGGGTCTATGGTTGGGTGGTTATATCCGTCTGTTAATGCCCAGTAAGTGTATATATGGTTATAGGGTAGGGATCTCAACGGTTTACAAGTTATGACCCAGGGGCGTTGTCACCATGGGTGGGGAAGGAGTCCGGGGTGTATGCTGGTTGGATGGTTGTATCCGTCTGTTCATGCTCAGTAAGTGTATATATGGTTATAGGGTGGGGATCTCAATGGTTTCCAAGTCATGGGCGAGCGGCTATGTCTCCAAGGGTTGGGAAGGAGACCGGGGTCTATGCTGGTTGGATGGTTATATCCGTCTGTTAATGCACAGTAAGTGTATTATATGGTCATAGGGTAGGGATCTCAACGGTTAACAAGTTATGACCCAGGGGCTATTTCACCATGGGTGGGGAAGGAGTCCTGGGTGTATGCTGGTTGGATGGTTGTATCTTTCTGTTTATGCTCAGTTAGTGTATATATGGTTATAGGGTGGGGATCTCAATGGTTTCCAAGTTATGAGCGAGCGGCTATGTCTCCAAGGGTTGGGAAGGAGACCGGGGTCTATGCTGGTTGGGTGGTTATATCCGCCTGTTAATGCCAAGTAAGTGTATATATGGTTATAGGGTAGGGATCTCAACGGTTTACAAGTTATGACCCAGGGGCTATTTCACCATGGGTGGGGAAGGAGTCCAGGGTGTATGCTGGTTGGATGGTTGTAACCGTCTGTTCATGCTCAGTAAGTGTATATATGGTTATAGGGTGGGGATCTCAATGGTTTCCAAGTTATGAGCGAGCGGCTATGTCTCCAAGGGTTGGGAAGGAGACTGGGGTCTATGCTGGTTGGGTGGTTATATCTGTCTGTTCATGCCCAGTTAGTGTGTATATGGTTATAGGGTGGGATCTCAATGGTTTCCAAGTTATGACCGAGGGGCTATGTCTCCAAGGGTTGGAAAGGAGACCGGGGTCTATGGTTGGGTGCTTATATCCGTCTGTTAATGCCCAGTAAGTGTATACCGGTATATGGTTATAGGGTAGGGATCTCAACAGTTTACAAGTTATGACCCAGGGGCTATGTCACCATGGGTGGGGAAGGAGTCCGGGGTGTATGCTGGTTGGATGGTTGTATCCGTCTGTTCATGCTCAGTAAGTGTATATATGGTTATAGGGTGGGGATCTCAATGGTTTCCAAGTTATGAGCGAGCGGCTATGTCTCCAAGGGTTGGGAAGGAGACCGGGGTCTATGCTGGTTGGGTGGTTATATCCGTCTGTTAATGCCCAGTAAGTGTATATATGGTTATAGGGTAGGGATCTCAACGGTTTACAAGTTATTACCCAGGGGCTATTTCACCATGGGTGGGGAAGGAGTCTGGGGTGTATGCTGGTTGGATGGTTGTATCCGTCTGTTCATGCTCAGTAAGTGTATATATGGTTATAGAGTGGGGATCTCTATGGTTTCCAAGTTATGAGCGAGAGGCTATGTCTCCAAGGGTTGGGAAGGAGACCGGGGTCTATGCTGGTTGGGTGGTTATATCCGTCTGTTCATGCCCAGTAAGTGTGTAAATGGTTATAGGGTGGGATCTCAATGGTTTCCAAGTTATGAGCGAGGGGCTATGTTTCCAAGGGTTGGGAAGGAGACCGGGGTCTATGTTGGTTGGGTGGTTATATCCGTCTGTTCATGCCCAGTAAGTGTGTATATGGTTATAGGGTGGGATCTCAGTGGTTTCCAAGTTATGACCGAGGGGCTATATCCCCATGGATGGGGAAGCAACCCGGTGTCTATATATATATGCTGGTTGGATGGTTGTACATGTATATGTCTGTTTATGTCCAGTAAGTGTATATATGTTTATAGGGTGGGGATCTCAACGGTTACTAAGTTATGACTAAGGGGGCCCACCCACACCCTCAAGTTTTACTCTTGTGACCCACGAGGCGGGTCCAATTCTGACCACAGGGTCACCATTAGAGCAAATTAGGTAGATGACTACTAGACAATGCTACATACAAAATATCTAAGCTGCATCCCTTTTGGTTTCGGAGAAGAAGATTTTGAAGTGTTTTCCTAGATACTTCTATTTTGAATTTGATGGGAAACATTAGTATAAAGTTTTAATGCAATAGCTTGAGTAGTATTGAAGTTAAAGTTTTAATGCAATAACTTGAGTCGTTCTGAAGTTATAAATCTATTGCACAAAAATTTAAAGGTAAAGACATGACAATCAAAGGGCCATAACTTTGTCAAAATGAAAGGAAGAGTTATTGGGATTGTTGGATAAGGTGCAGAATTTGATGGGAAACATTAGTATAAAGTTTTATTGCAATAGCTTGAGTAGTATTAAAGTTATAAATCTATTGCACAAAAACTTTAAGGTGAAGCTGGGGACGTCAACCCCGACGCCATGGTGAGTAGGAGCTAAAAATTATACTGGATATATAAATCGAGACACCCATTTCAAATACTTCAAAATTGTCTCTTTAAAATTTGAAGCCATGCACACTCCAGAAACGTCACAGAAGGACCAGCCTTCACGAGACCCCAAATTTGGTGCCATCCAGTATATTGATGATACGTACGTACACACAACATACTTCAGTTTTTAGCTATACTGGCCTGCCAGTGTATTTACATCAATGGAAGCTCGGATGAGTTCGAAAACCAGCCAGATCAAATTAGTAACATAAGAGTTATGGCCCTTGTTTTGCTGAAAAATGCAATTTTCTGCCTCGTCTCTAGCACCTTCATTTATTATTTGATCTTTACCAAACTTGCAAAGATTGTAAATATCAATGAAAGCTCGGAAATGTTTGAATACCAGTCAGATCAGATTAGTTTCATCGGAGTTATGGCCCTTGATTTGCTAAAAAATGCCATATTCTGCCTTGTGAACAATCTAGTAGCTTATTATTTGATCTTTACCAAACTTGCAAAGATTGTTAATACCGATATCAATGAAAGCCCAGAAATGTTTGAAAAACAAATCGGACTAGTAACACCAGAGTTATGGTCCTTGATTTAGTTGAAAATGTTGTATGATAGGGCCTTTATTTTTCATCCTATCTTCGCCAAACTTTACCAGATTGTTAATATCGATGAAAGCTTGGACAAGTTCGAAAACCAGCCACATCCGATTAGTAATACCAGAGTTATGGCTCTTGATTTAGTTAAAAACGCTGTATTTGCCTCATTAAGATGATAGGGCCTTCATTTGGCCAGATTTCAACGAAAGTTTGCAGGGATGATCAGTACCAAGCCTAGTTGTGCATATCATCACCCTGTTCCGGCTGTAAGAGTTTTGGCAGAGTTATGGCCCTTTATAGGTTTTAATACACAAACTTTGGCCGGACTAGTTCTCCTGAATCACTGGCCAGATGTCAGCGAAACTTGGCAAGATTGATGAGCCTGGTCTTGCATATTGTCGCCGTGTTCCAGCTGAATGATTTTTGGCGGAGTTATGACCCTTTAAAGGTTTTAATATACAAACTTTGTCGCAATTAGTCTCTTCTGAACTCATGGCCGGATTTCAGCGAAACTTTTAGGGATGATCAATAAGTCTCACTTTAAAGATTTTTGTGCACAAACTTTGTACGGAATAGTTCTCCTGAACCCCTGGCCGGATTTCAACGAAACTTTGCAGGGATGTTCAGTACCAATGAATCTTAGTTGTGCATGTCATCGCCGTGTTCCGGTTGAATGATTTTTGACAAACTTTATCCTGAACCCCTGGCTGGATTTCAGTGAAACTTGGCAGGAATGATAGTACCAAGCCTAGTTGTGCATATCAGTCATATTCCCCACCACAGACTCCATGATACAAGAATCAACATTTTTAGAAATGTTTCAGTGAATAATAAAAATGTCATAACGATCAAAACGTGTTTGTGTTGTTCAGCTCGCAAATTTGAATTCACCAAAGATTAAATTTAAATGACATTACTGTGTAGAATGAATTTCCTTGTATATATCGTGTTATCTTTAGACTCACAAATCGGCCCTTACCCCAAGGAAAAGTCTGATGTACCCACTTTAAGATCAGATAATTTATTTCTAACCATTCAACTGAAGCAAATTTAAAGTTAATCCAGGGCAATAACTCTGAAACGCATACATCAATATTGGTAATTGCCTAAATGGTCCAAGATCTTATGGAAACAAACCTTCAAGTTAAAATCAGAACATGTGGTCCAGTGTTAGAACGTCGGACCTCGTCGGACTTCAGATCGAAATGTCATGGGTTCGATCCTCGCCGAGCAAGATAATTAATCCACATTGCTAAGTACTGGTTCTACCCAGGAAACCTGCACATAATCTTCGATTTATATGGAAAAATCTCTTAAAGAAAAAACAAAAGAATACATAAATCAAATGGGATATGAGGACTATTGTCATATACTTGCACATTTAACATGAAACTGAAAGCTCATAAGTAGAATTTGGACCGACATCCATAATTCTTCCAGACTGCTTTCAGTCCCTTTAATCACAGGCTACAACCTTGAAATTGGAGGATTACTATATTTAGCATCTGTTAGAGTTGACCAACCACACATTCAGTTGATGAATCTGTTCAGGCTATCAAAAGCAATGTCTTAAATGCTGTTCCTTCAGTGGGTACGACCTTCAAATTGAACTATTTACTAGATTAAAATGGGGTAAGTTACAATATATTGTCATAGTCACGGGCAGGATAAAGATACATTCTTGAATCATGTGATCACTTGACAGGCATCCATAAATGGACTTCGGTATTTAACACATACACGTTAAAACATACATTGTATATTAATAGAGGTGATACATATGAAAACACCAGTTATCAGTAGTACCAAATTAATGTCACATGTAGACTGTGTCTTTTCTAATAATATTGACCTTTGATTCCAAGCTGTAAATATGGACCTAAGCCTTGTACCTGTAAAGGTGTGCTCAAGAGGCAGAGTTGACTTCAGGCTGTGATCTTGACCTATAACATTTCTTTTCAATAAATACTGTCATAGTCATATAAAAGCAATAGGTACCGCCTGTCGGTGCAGATGCTCATCTGTTACAGACTTTGACAAAAACTTTACATCTAGTATTTATTAAGGAACAATAGTGTCTATTGGACACAAAATACGCCCATCGAAAGTGCATCATTTGTAACTGTGACAGCGGACATCAAAAAAGTTAATGCACGGACAGACGGATGGACGGACAATGCCGCGACATAATACAAATCCTTGGTTACCAGGGCGTTTGGTCTGGTTTTCGAACTTGACAGAGTTTCATCAAGATTGAAGTTATTGAGCGGACACCATCAAAATTGTCAATTTTCAATAATTAAAGGGCCATAACACAGTTGTTACCGGGACGATCTGAACTTGACCTAGATAGTATGTCCATTAACATTATTCCGAAGTTTCACAAAGATTGAACAACAAATACTCAAGTTATTGAGCAGACATCATTACAATTGTCAATTTTCAATAATTAAAGGGCCGTAAATCCGTTGTTACTGGGGTGATTTGGCTTGTTTTCGAACTTGACCGAGATATTATGCCCATAAACATTATTTCCAAGTTTCATAAGGATTGGATAATATTTGTTAGGGAGCGGACATCATCAAAATTGTCAATTTTCATTAATTAAAGTGCCACAACTCCGTTGTTACCGGGGCGAATGGGCTGGTTTCCCAACTTGACCTAGATATTATGCCCATAAACATTATTCCAAAGTTTCATAAAGATTAAACAACAAATACTCAAGTTATTGAGCGAACATCATTAAAATTGTCAATTTTCAATAATTAAAGGGCCATAACTCCGTTGTTACCGGGGCAATTGGGCTGGTTTTCGAACTTGACTGATATATTATGCCCATAAACATTATTTCCAAGTTTCATAATGACTGGATAATATTTGTTTGAGTTAGAGAGCGGACATCACAAAACTTAACGGACAGACAGGCAACGCCACGACATTATACCTCCCGTCTTAGCATACAAACTTTTAACCACATTTTTTTAAGCAATAAAGGGACCATCATTTTGTTAAAATAAAAGATTGAGTTACAGAACCTGGCTCTGTGATGTCTACTGATGTCAAATACAATTATGAAGTTTATATTCATTACGTGAATTAGTTTACGAGATACAAGCTTCACTTCAATTCAATTTAACCAAATGTTGAAGTATAAAAGGGGCCATAATTTTTGATTATACAATAAACCCTTGTGTTATAGAACCTATGTTTTAAGTTTCAATCCATTATGTGATTATAAGATGATCAAGTGGTGATGATACCTCATCTTTTTTTCTCCAAAAACAGATAAGCTAAAATAATACACTACACATTGAAAATGTTCTGGTATGGGAATATACAAATCCACTATCGTATGTATTCATATTAACTTTTATTTCATACATTCACAACATTATCTTTAACATTTTCAAGTGTTTCATTCCATTCTAAGTCACGATTATCGTGATCATGATTATTCAGGAATAAGATGAACACCTTGACCAGACTTTTATTAACATGTAATGTTCAAAAGATACCCCAAAACTGGATCTCGCTGAAAGTTTAAAATGAAGTACCTCTCTTTAACCAATCTCATAATTATGAAATAATAATAAATGGCGTTTACAGTATGATAGTTACCTTCAACGACTACCGGTAAATCAATGACTACTGGTATATTAGCCAGATAACCCAACATTTTTTGTCAAACTAACGGATATTGTCAACGAGACACTTCCCGTCAATCTTCTCGACAGAAATCCTCATTTAAATTAATTACCTATTTTCTCCAAATTTCAAAATCAGATTACAATATTCACCAGTATATTTTACAATATTCACAAAAATATACAATACATTTGAAAGAACATGCCATGGTTAAGAATTAACTCTGAACTTTTTCATATTGTGTATGGTTTAATGGTTTCAAAAAGAGTCTCATACCTAACAGCAACTATTAACCCTTCACCAGCTAAGCACGACCATAATAACCTTTGCGTCCACTGTAAACCCAGATCAGCCTGCAAATAACTTGCACAGAAATGGAATGGTCTTAATTCAAAGAAAGAACAGTCCATTACATATATGTATCGTGTTAAGGCTTAAAAACACCCTAACACGTGTTTATCATACTGTCACATATTCATATGACCTTATTTGTTTTGTTTTGTTTGTATGGTGTTTTACGTCATTTTCAACACATGCAAGGTTATATATGACGGTCGATTTTTGCGGTGGAGGCTTCCTGGGTAAAACCAGTACTGTACACCTCCCGCCATCCGTAAGAATCGACACTTCCTCACTTACAAGTCGAGCTCCCAGTGGGATTCGAACCTGCAGCGGCGAAAGGTGAAAGTTTACAACGCAAAGTTGTTAACCATTCGGCCATGGAGATGCAGGCTCACATGACCTTGGAAACTATCATTAACAAGTTAACATTATCAGATTGACATGTAACACATCCCACCCACAATGTGAGTCTCCGTGAACAATGATATTAAATGAGATGTGAGTTTCAAGAAATGTGCCCATGCAACTCCAGAGCAGGAACTAGGTTCACCAAATGTTGGTGAATGTCAGATAATCTGCAAATACAAGTTTTACTCAAACGTATATAATAAACCGTAGTTTCAGGAGTCCACCACTGCAGCGATTGTAACTTACGTACAAGCTGTCAAGCGTCAAGTTTATCATTAAATATATCTCAGAATATCTTCCCAAAACAGGGCACATCCTCGAGATATCTCACTAGATCTGGATCTAAACTGTCTGCATATAGGTCCTGGACAAACATTCATTTTATGAAACGTTTCATATGTACATCTATCACTACTGAGACTATTTTCACGTGCCTTCCGACTCTTTCGCTGACTCGTCCTCTTTATCGCGTTTGGAGCGTTTGGACTTCTTGTGTTTGGATGATGATGATGATGATTTATAGTAGTCCGCATCATCAGGCTCATCCTTGATTTTCCTGCAATTGTAATCATATACACATTCAACAGATCTCTTTTTGTTTGTTTGGTATTTAACGTCATTTTTCAGCACATTTTAGGTGTGTGGAGGCAGACCACCCACTTATTCCTGGGTAGAACCAGTATTGTATACCTCCCGCCAGCCTTAAGAATCAACACTTTCTCACTTACAAGTTGAGGTCCCAGTGTGAATCGAACGCACAGCGGTGAGAGGCGAGAATGTTTACAACACAACGTTGTTAACCTCTTGACCACGGATGCGCTCAACTCTTTTTGTGAAGTACAAATGTATGCATAATTAGAAAATACAATTTCTATAATAATTTATCTGTTTCTACAGAGATGCATTAATACATGTCCATGCGCCACAGCTTTATAACAAATATTGTCTTTTTTATTTGTATGGCATTTTACGTCGTTTTCAACACATGTAAGGTTATATGTGATGTTCGATTTTTTTGTGATGGAGGCAGATCACCCACTTTTCCTGTACTGTACACCTCCCGTCATCCCTAAGAATCGACACTTCCTCATCTACAAGTCGAGCTCCCAGTGGGATTCGAACCCGCAGCGGTGAGAAACGAATATTGGTCAAAGAAATCTCTATTTTCTCAAAGCTTTATCATAAATTCTATGTTCCAATACATATGGTAGAAACAAAATAGTACATTAAACATAATTCTATTGTGTGACAAAGTAGTCGTCATGGTTAGCACCGTTACGTTACACGGCATACACAACTATTGACACAAATATGCTAGTAATTTTTACAGCTCGCTTATGTACATAAAACAGAAATATAACGGTTCAAATTATTTCTCAATAAATCAAATCGAAGTGAGTTTGAAATTTAAGAGATATCTAAGGAGATACATTTATCCCATTTTTTCCGTAAGGTACAATATACAAGAAACTGATTGTTGTTTCAAGTCAACTATAACGTTTTTTTATAAACTATTAAAGTGAAAAATACATATTATTTTCGTTCTGTTAAGTTGCATGACTTCAACACAAAACGAATATGATCCAAAAACATATAAATAAGAAAAAATAACGACACACATTTTTGGAACATGTTTAAAGCAAAATTAACAGTCAGAAACAATTTAAAACAGCAAATACACCAACACGTTATAATTGTACAAACCAACTGTTTCTTTTCCTAATTAATTGGTTAATAAAAAATGGAATATTAAACAAATATTTACCTAAAGACGAGCAATAAGTTATTGTATAAAAAGTGCTCAATTGTTATAAATCAATTTGCGATTTTATACTGGTAATCAGCAAATTATTTACAGAGATTACAGTCCTTGTATACATATCAAAAGCAGCCTATGCAACTGCCAAGTAATAACTCACTGGAGGAAAAGCATGTTTAAGAATAGTTCTTAAAAAACAAACATATTTGAAGTTGCCAATTGCTGCTGACATCATTATTTTGTTATGGGATATCAGTGATGTCAATTTATATATTTGGTGTCCGTGACGTTGACTTATTGATCACCCCTCATATGAGACTTTTTATAGCATTTAAAGTATATCTATCTTTATAGACCATAACAGTACCTTTTAGACTTTTTCTCATCCCTGTCTCGATCGCGTGTTTTGCCCTTTTTCTCTCGTTCCCGTGACTTTGACCTATCTCTGTCACTGCGTGACGACCGTTCAACTGTCCTTTCAACTGTCCTTTCAACATCGCGACTTCTGCTGTAGTATTCTCGACTGTAGGAGTATATATACACAAGTCATAGGGTATCATACACGGAATCATCAAATAGATTTTTTTTTTTTTGTATGGTGTTTTACATCAATTTCAACACATGTAAGGTTATATATGACGGTCGATTTTTTGTGGTGGAGGCAGACCAGCCACTTTTCCTGGGTAAAACCAGTACTGTACACCTCCCGCCATCCTTAAGAATCTTACGAGTTGAGCTCCCAGTGGGATTTGAACCAACAGCGGTGAGAAGCAAAGGTTGATAAATTGTAATACTGGCCAAATGGCATCCAGTACTTATGAATTAGTGGACTTCCAACTGATAAAATATGTATAATTTTTATAGCATGATAGATATGTACTGTCTAATACACATATAGAAGCCTTTGAAACAAAAAAGGCAAAGAGAAACTATTCTTGTCTTTGTTTTGAAAACACTAGCTGTTAACCCACCTTTCATAATCGCGACCCGAATACTCCCTGGTACGTGAATATCTGTTGTAGTCATCACTGCCTTCACTAATAAGAGAAAAGTAAAATTTATTTAAAAAGAAATCAAAGGCATTGCAGTCTAGAATCTTTGTTTAATCCATAACTTTTTTTAATTGGATATGTTCGGCCTTGAGTACATATATTTTGTTCTTGCATACTGTATTACTAGATACTGATATCCACATTTTGCATATATGCTGCAAAACCCGATCTTACATATCCCTATACAACTAATTTTATGAGAATTGAATTTTAAAACTTTTTTTTTAAGAAGCAGATGTCATTCAAAATGTCCTTTATTTTGGTAATTTTTTTTGAAAAAGGTGTGTAGTTGGGATGATGAACAGCAATGAAAAACACAAATTTAATTAAATTGAATCGGGGTTTTAAGGCGCACCAACACATGAAAGGTTATATGGCGCCTAACAGGAGTGAACATGCCAGGCTCATCCTCCATGTACATCGAGATAAATTAGGGAGAACGGGCCTAGAACCTTCTCACCCTGAACTGCAGAGTTGCTGCAAATTCTATTGTAGTCACTCCATTTACGCTGGAGCCACGTTATAGTTTTTCTGCCACTGCTCTAGTGATATGAGCGAGATGGCACCTGAAACAATGCAGGGGTCAGGATGAAGACCTTTCATGAGCATCTAAAACAGCAACATCCAAGTTTATGTTTTCCTTTCCGCCAAGTTCCATCTGTATCCAAAATCAGTTTAAAATTCAACGATGATCAGTGCTCAAAGAAAATTATTTTAAGAGACAGGCTCAGGGCTTGTTGCTTCTGAAAATGGACAGGCCCCGATTTGAAATGGACAGGCCCTGATTTGAAATGGACAGGCCCTGATTTAAAATGGAAAAGTCCAACATTTTTTTCGTATTGGAAATGTGTCTTTATTCACTTTTATAGCACACATTAATTTTGTTACGTATGTATTAATCAAGCTCAGAACCTCCTCTGACTATATTTTTCTTTTTGCTACCACTTTATGCTCCCTGATCAGCGGACTTATTTACCATTTCGTTAAAAATATGTTAGAATAGAATATTACATAGTAATTTATAACCAATGCAAAGGAGAGTACTAGCACTTTTGCCAAACGAAAATAATCAGAGCCGACTTGGTGAAACTGGAGCTAAACTTGAAGCCAAATTTTTAATCAGGTTTTATGAGACTATCAGAGCCTCCTCTGGCTATATTTTTTCTTTATGTCACCACTTTCTCCAAGTAAAGAATTAGGAGCCTAGACTAGAATTCATTTAAAAGTAGGATTCCAGGAACTCCTTACACCTTAAATAATGAATAGAAATATACTTTATATCTGTATTTATACATATACTGAGTATATATATTTTTCTTTCCATCAACATGTATTTGTAAAGGACAATTTTTCTTATTTGATAATGTAAAAAAAAAAGTAAAAAAAAAAAAAGAAAGAAAAAATATCCGAAATTATGTACCATCCGAACTACTATGACACCGCACTTTTACGTCCCGAACATTTCACAAACATTCAATCGAAATACCATCAATAACGATTTTTTTTCATGCATTAGTGTGTTTTTAATGACAAAAACGGTATTTCTTACCACAAAGGTAAGAAAACACAACCCTAATAGCAGAATAATGAGTTTTATGTCAACAACTGTCGACCTCAAATTTGTGACAAACTGCCGACACGAAGCCAGGCAAAATATTCAAACTTCTTATTGTTTCAATGTGCGTATAACACATTTTAATTACTTTATTGCAAGTGTTTTCACAGTTCACAATACACATGGGAGTATTTTGTCTTGAGGAACTTGAGCTTGAGATCCAGTAAAACTGATTTTTTGGGGGATTTTTTTTTTTTTTTTAGACAGGCCCGACGGGCTCCTCGTCTGCAAAATGAGACAGGCCCGGAATGGATTTCGAGGAGCCCCGGGCGTCGGGCTATCCTATTTCTTGAGCACTGATGATGAAACTACACAGCTTTCACAGCAATCAGATATCAGACAAGAACAGCACTGCGGTCACACTGAACAAAATTCCTAATTACTCACTTTTGTATTTGATCTCATTTTCTTATTTCAAATATATTTTAGAATAGTTGTGTGGTATTTAAAGTATTTTGTTTTGACTAATAGTTTGTAAAATATTTAGTTTTTGTTAAAATTGTTACATCCTTTGAGAGTTACTCACTCTTTATATGAAATCAAAGTCCACTTAAAGATATAAACTTCTTAAAATTGGTAAGAAATAATATAAAACAAGAGTTCAATGACCTTGAAGCTCTACTGATAGGTTTTGATAGCTAGATCAGCATTCCTGTGAAGTTTCATGAAAATCTGTCAAGTAGTTTCAGAGGAGTAGTTGCTACAAGTTTTTACTATATAAATCTTGTAAACAAAGATGGCAGCTGGCAGCCATGTTTAATGTTGAATCAAAATGATTTTCAACCAGGACCAACATCATGTCATGCTGATCATTTTAGAGAAAGACCAATATCAATATCACTTACAGTTTTCAAGAAGTAGTCGCTACAAACTTGTTTTTTAAAAATCTATGTTTAGCTGTTGCGGCCATCTTGAATTTTCGGCCGACCTGAAATTTTGCTAGGATAAACCAGATATCAAGAGCAACATTCCTGTGAAGTTTCATGAAAATCTGTCAAGTAGTTTCGGAGGAGTAGTCGCCACAGAAAAAGGTTACGGACGGACAAACAGACGGACGACGTACCCCGGCATAAGCTTGTGCTAAAAATCTATTTTTAGCTTTGGTGGCCACCTTGGATTTCACATTAAAGTTTCATGAAAACACATCCAGTAGTTTCAGAGGAGCAGTCGCTACAAAAAAGATTACGGACGGACACCTCACCTTGCACAAGCTCTGCTGATCTTTAAATTAAATTTCCTTTTTAATGGAATGTCGTTTGAAATTCAAGTAACTGTAATTCAGCGTTAACATTAAATATTTCGAAGGTTTCTTGTGCAAACGCATTTGTAGTGGTAAGGCACAGACATATTAATAAACAGATAGGAATCTTCCTATCGTAACCAATGAAATAACCAAAATATCACGTGGCACCTTAACTTTTCCTTCTATTTTCTCTCTCAATTATTCACTGATTTTGATGAGAATACATTCAAAAGATTCATAGCGAATAGCAAAATGGGATTATAATAATTAATGTTTATTTTCAAAATAAGAAATTGTATAAAAAGATGTTTAAAGTTAAAAATGTCATTATTTTTCAATTTTGTCTTAAATATCAAGGTTTTGACATAGTCAAAGTTTCCGTCAAACTCCTTTTTTGCTCTAAATGTAAGAAAAAGCAAACTACTATCATTGGAAAGAAATTTAAATTTATGATGGGATTTGGCATGAATGAAACTTGTATCTATAAAACTCTTCATGATATGCGTGTTTAAAGTTGAGATATATTTTGTGAATTTTTCGCACTGTGCCACGTGAAATTTAGATGTTTTTCCTAGTGTCCAATCTGTTTGTTATTACGTCTGTGGTTTATTAGGCTAGTAAATCTTGGTCAAAAAAATAAATTATTGGCAAGTTTCAGAATTATGAAAATTGAAAGCTGCACTAATTTAAAGTACTTAACAAACTCCTATGTCCCCAGTGGTATAGGTGTTATAATTTATCTCTAATAAAACACATCAAATTGAAAGCTTTAAAATGTGTTCATGCAATCAGAGCAGACGATCTAAACTCGTTATTTTGCAGTTCAACCGTATCTCCAATCAAGCATGAAATACACAGCACAATGAGAGAATCATTGACATATTCTTAGGTGGGTACGTACGAATTTTGACTACTATATATGGATAATACGACTGAAGGGTATATATGATATATTCGCTCCAGTATCGTGATAGGGCATAATACCAACCTGCTATATCCCGAGCCTGCAGGACTTCTTTCTCTTATCTTATAATTATCCCATCTCTCTCTCTCTCTGTAGCTGTCTCGCTCTCTGTCAATATTACTGTGAAAAATATATAAACAGAACTCTTGTCAAGGGATTTTAATTTTGAATAGGTTCATACGGTTTGTTGAGATATAAATATATATGTATTTTATAGCATACTCAGAAATAACCATTTAATGCATACTCAATGATGTTTGAATTAACATAAATCAAAATTTGTTAAGACTAACAATTCAGTTATATTTTTTTATTCTAAATGGTAACTTTTGTAATTTCATTCTGTTTATTTCTCTGAGCGATTTAATAATTCCTGTTTATATTTGTTTGTTTGTTTTTTGAAAGACATGTTCATGCAACAATAGTATCTACTATAGAATTTGCAGTAACTTTGCAGTTCAGAATGTTCTAGGCCCATTCCCATATTTATCTTGATGTAAATGGAGGTCGAGCCTGGCTTGTTCATTCCTGGCATGTTCATTCCTGTTAGTCGCCATATAACCTTTCATACGTTGGCGCGCCTTAAAACCAAATTCAGTTCATACAACAAGAACAAAATTTACCTTGCTGAAAACGAACTACATTATGGTAAGGCTTACCGCGGGTCCCAGCTTGTATGAGGAGAATCAGGGTAACTAGGATGTGTCGGTGTAGTGTCATAACTGTAGGGGGGTCTGTCTCCATACCCTCCTCTGTCAGGAGGAGGCGCAATATGGGTAGGGTAGCCATATGCTGAAATTGTACATTAAGCATATTCATGGTTTTCAAAACTATGTGACTTTTTTATCAGGTACACGGCAAAACATGATCAACAAATCTCTCGATTCAGGTATGATTTTCCTTCATTACTTTCTTAATATTTAAATTTTTTATTCAACTAAAGTGCACTTTCTCCTCAAACAAAATATCCCTTTCCTCCGTTGCAATAGGTACTTGATTCTTCCAGTATATTTTGAAATAGCCGTCCCAAAATCTTTTTCTTTCATTTTCAAGACGGGAGGTCTAATCTCAGATTGTACTGGATAAATTCGAGCGCTCTGCTAATAATGTCTTGCTATGACCTTGATAAAAAGTCACACGGTTTTGCCAAATGATAAATTTTAGTTAACCAAGCAATTAAAGGTTTGTAATATTGCTGTTCAATAAGAATGCCTTGGCAGCTAACACTCCTGTTGAACTAGAGTATCAAATACATATTGCTGTTCAATAAGAATGCCTGGGCAGCTAACACTTCTGTTGAACTAGAGTATCAAATACTCAACAGATTAGGCCGACCGTAACAAATTGTTGGTTTGCTGTTTCCCTACCTACCCACGAAAAAGGGCCCTACCCAAAACTTTTTATAGCAATCCTTTAACATTATTTTTTTTTGTTGCTATCTTCAGTACATTTTTGTTTAATTTCTTAAGATGTATACTGTCCTTGGCAACAAAAAAAAAATCAATACCTACCTACTCATTTATGAAATCCTGGGTCGGGAAACAGCAAACAAATATTTGTTCAAGGATGGCCTTACTTTTGAAATGCATTTGTTAACTAGAACTATCACTGAATGTGATTAATAACCCTGTAAACGCATACCCCATGATGATATGCACATCTCCACTGATGCTTCTCACAAAGTTTGGTGAAAATCCATATAGGAGCTATGGAGAAATAGCACTGAAAACATTTTTGTGGGAAAATATTCGAAGGGCCATTAACTGTCAAAAATCATCAAACCGGAACCACACAACGGTATGAGCATCTCCACTTATTACTGATGCTTCTCACTAAGTTTGGTGGCAAGCAATCAATGGGTTATGGAGAAATACTTCATCCTGATGCTTTTCATAAAGTTTCGTGAAAACTCATAAAGAGGTTATGAAGAAATAGCGTGGAAAATATTTGTGTGAAAACATTCCAAGGGCCATTACTCCTTAAAAATGCATGGAACCGGAATGAGCCGTTGTTATGTACATCTCCACTTCATGCTGAAGCTTCTCACAAAGTACCATGAAAATCCATAAAGGGGTTATGGAGAAATAGCGCAGACAAGATTATACAGATGTTGACATACAGATGGACATGAGCTGATCAGTTTAGGAGACTGTGAGATGGAGAGATACTTACCTGGTACAGCTGGTGGAGGATTGTACATGCTTAGTGGTGGTGGCATGGAGATTCCAGGAGGCGGTACACCTGAAACAATAAAATCACAGTGTAAAGTCTTACTGGTCACTAGAATCACAGGCTATAGTTTATAATTTTATTACAATTACATGGGTAAAGTTACCATAAGAGACAGTGGAATCAGAGCTAAAAAGAGAATTTATTTGTTTTGATGCATTTTAAACAGTGGCGGCCATCTTGTATTTTGCAGGAAGTTCGTTTTAGACAGGAACAAGAGTGCCAAATTGACACAATATACGCCCATCATACACATTGACTTCATATTTATATGACCATCATTGGCATGTACAAATTTACCTTGACTATATGCCAAGTTTCATCAAGATCAGATTGTAAATGTTCCAAGTTATTGAGCGGAAACAGCAAATATCAGTGGGCCATAACTCCGGCATAACAGGTGCGATGTAACTGGTTATCGACCTTGACTGAGATATTAGCGCATAAACAGACTGGATTATAAATGTTAAAAGTTATTGAGCGAAAAAATCGTAAATTTTCAAAAAATCAAAGGGCAAAAAATTATAGGTGCGATGTGGCTGATTATCAAACTTGTCTGAGATATTATGCCCATAAACATTATACTTAAGTTTCATCGAGATCGGATTATAGATGTTAAAGTTTTTGAGCGTAAACCGCTAAAATCATCAATTTTCAAAAATGAAACGGCCATAAATCCGGTGTTTCTTGAGCAATAACGTTGGTTATTGAACTTGACGGAGTTATTGTGGCCATAAACACTGTGTCCAAGTTTCATGAAGAATCATCATTAGATAAAAAATTACAGTTATGGAGCGCACACCGTCAATTTTGTAAATTTTGTAAATTTTCAACAATCCAAGTGCCATAACTCCAGTGTTTCTGGAGCAATAGCAGTGGTTATTGAACTTAAGTGAGCTATTGTAGCCATAAACATTGTGCCCAAGTTTCATCGAAATTGGATTAAAATTGCTCCAGTTATGCAGAGGACACCGTCAATTTTCAACAATCTAAGGGCCATAACTTCGGTGTTTCTTGAGCATTAGTTATCAAAGTTGACCGAGCTATTGTGGCCATAAACACTGTGTCCAAGTTTCATCAATATTGGATTAAAACTACTCCAGTTATGGAGTGGACACTACGCAAGCCCGCTAGTCATGCGTGATCATAAAATACGTCTCATCAAGACGGGCGTACAGGGCACTAGTCAGCTTTTGGGGGAAAAGGGGAAAATATATACTTTGGAGAATGGCCGATCGAGTGTGCTGGCGTATAAAAACTTTGCATTGTAAGAGAAGTCCCCGTGAAGCTCCAAAAAGAGCAAAAGGAAAACTGAACGGATAGACATTGCACAATCTCAGTCTTCAAATTAACCCACTAGCCCGAAGCCCGAGAGTTGTAAACTGTCATTCGGGCTAGTGATTTATTTTTATTTTATTTTATGTAGTCGGGCTAAAGGAAAAAATACTGATATGCATCGAGTATATAAAAATTCAGGCTAATGACACAAAAATAATAATTCAAAGACTGCCATCTTATTGTTGTTTCCCTCTACCTGTTTCAGTGGTACGGAAATTTATTAACGACCTACCTGATGGAAACTGCGGTGGCATGGGTGGCAAACCAGGGGGTGGCATACTGTAGTCAGGGGGTGGCATTCCCATTGACGGCATTCCAGGGATCGGAAGGGATGGCTTCCTGTGATATAAAGTATAACAATGAAATACATACAAAATGAAAAAAATCTATTTGTTAGCTTATATTTGGATAGGCAGCTTTGGGAGTGGATATTGGCTCTATAACGTTACAATTTCTCAAAATATTATGTTTGAGTTCTGCAGTGCATTTTTCACATAACCATCAGGCCATAATAAATTAATTGCTAGTTTATCATCCAAATTTATTTCAAAATAGGGGCGAGGGGTGAAATTTTATTTTTTATTTTATACCACAAATGGAATATTTCCTCGACACATGGCTAACACATACTACTAGGTACTTCCAAGATTGAAAACACATTTCTACTAGTGTTTAACTTTTATATTTTCAGGCACATATTATTTAAGAATTGAAACATTTTCAGATGTTAAGAAATATTTCTTGTATAAATACATGTAATACAAAATATTTCAACTGCAACAGAGGATAGTATAGGCAGAGACGTAATAAACCACTTCTTCTTAGATCCCTGGGTCATACTAGGCTACTAGCTTGTTTAAATCACAGAACATTAACTTGTTTGCGACTCAACCTTTCTGTGCAACAAACATTTTTTTACAAGATACACAAATGGCAAACAGGGTACTTGTATTAAGTTTCAACATGACTTCATCACTGAAGACGCGCTGTGCAGCAACAACGATGTTATATCCTCCGCAATATTACAACCAAACCAGTCTTTCATAACTGCAACACCCTTTACCAATTTAATGATAACAAACACCATTTTCCCCCCATTTAATTAGCCAATTTCGCGTCGTTTTGAAAAGAACCTGTACCTCAACACCGGTTATTACGTTTCCGGGATTCAGTGGACAGATTTAAAACTCGACTCTTGAAACAGCGGGATAATGCGGAAAGCCGTTTGAAAAATCAACGTCAAAGCGATATATATTTCTTTTTTTTTTTGAAGAAATAAAAATTGCTGGGGGCCCCATAAAACAAGAGGTCAATGACCTTGAAACTCTACTGATTGATTTTGATTTCAGGAAGTAGTCGCTACAGACTTGTTTTTCGAAAAATTATTTTAAGCAGTGGCGGCCATCTTGAATTTTCGGCCGACCTGAAATTTTGCTAGGGTCAATTAGACACCAAGAGCAACATTCCTGTGAAGTTTCATGAAAATCCGTCAAGAAGTTTCAGAGGAGTAGTCGCTACAAGTTTTCATTATATAACTCTATGTAAACAAAGATGGCCGCTGACAGCCATGTTTAACATCGAATCAAAACGATTTTTGACAAGGACCAACATCATGTCATGCTGATCATTTTAGAAAAAGTCCCATATCAATATCACTTATAGTTTTCAAGAAGTAGTCGCTACAAACTTATTTTTTTAAAAATCTATTTTTAGCTGTGGTGGCCATCTTGAATTTCTGGCCAATCTGAAATTTTGCTAAGATCAATTAGACATTAAGAGCAACATTCCTGTGAAGTTTTATGAAAATCCGCCAAGTAGTTTCAGAGGAGTAGTCGCTACAAGTTTTTACTATATAATTCTATGTAAACAAAGATGGCCGCTGGCAGCCATGTTTAACGTCGAATCAAAACAATTTTTGACAAGGACCAACATCATGTCATGCTGATCATTTTAGAAAGAGTCCCATATCAATATCACTTGTAGTTTTCAAGAAGTAGTCGCTACAAATTTGTATTTTGAAAATTTATTTTTAGCCAGGGCGGCCATTTTGAATTTCCGGCCGACCTGACATTTTGCTAGGATCAATAAGACATCAAGAGCAACATTCCTGTGAAGTTTCATGAAAATCCGTCAAGTAGTTTCAGAGGAGTAGTCGCTACAAGTTTTCATTATATAACTCTATGTAAACAAAGATGGCCACTGGCAGCCATGTTTAACGTCGAATCAAAACAATTTTCGACAAGGACCAACATCATGTCATGCTGATCATTTTAGAAAAAGTCCCATATCAATATCACTTAGAGTTTTCAAGAAGTAGTCGCTACAAACTTGTTTTTTGAAAACCTATTTTTAGATTTGGCAGCCATCTTGGATTTCACATCAACATGAATTTTTGCTAGGATCAACTAGACTTCATGGGCAACATTTCTGTAAAGTTTTATGAATCCATTCAGTAGTTTCAGAGGAGTAGTCACTACAAAAAAAAGTTTACGGACAGACAGACGGACGACGGACGCCACACCACGTCATAAGCTCTGCTGATCTCTGATCAGTCGAGCTAAAAACGTGGGCGGGCGGGGATGATAATCTAGCAATTCATTTATTATGGCCTAAAGCAGTGCTTTTTTCACCCTTTTGATACTGGTACATGCTCAATTGGGAAGATTCGCGTTGTTTTGCCTTGGGAGTTTTTCACCATAAAACAAAAGCGTTACCTAAATGTATGCTTAAATACTTTGCAAACACATTACCATGCGCAGTGCAGAGTCTAATGGTTAATAATGGTCTTTAAAGAGAAGCTTCTGGCAACAAATTTGTTTATTTCAAAATTTTAATTGCTTTTAACTGGGAATTTTTTACACCAGAATTGGTAAAAAAACATACTTTTTTGCAATTGGGAATAGGTACTTTTATTGGTACTACTTATACAAGAAAGAAACCATGATCAAGTAAGTTTCCTTGGCTAACTTTTACATTTTACATCTACATGGCAACATATACACATCATGCAGGGTTCTCAATAGACTTTAAGTGAAGAGTCGTATGACCCTTGACTCAAAAATCCCAAGGGTCAAAATTGAAATGTCAAAAGTCAAATATAAATCAAACAAATTGAAGCGTCGTTTTATAAAACATCCTTGAATAACTTTAATTTTAGTGAATTCTTTATATATTTTATTGCCAAGAAAGGTTTGCAAGGATATGCATTTGAACTTAAAAGACTACTATTCCATTTTACAATAATGTGTCATTATGTCAAAGATTCAAAGTTATGTAAGGCTGTTTAATAAATTGGGGTCCACATTTGATAATATTATGTTATACCGGGTAGGTGTTATTATATATTATAAGTTATTGGTGTTATTATAACACAAGCTCTCTTATTTTCTGCTTCTTCGACCTCAGACAGTGCACCCTCAGACGGTGCATCCCCAACAGGATAGAACAAAAATAGTACGTAAACACAAAATATCACAATGCGTAATGTCCGGTAAGTTTTGACTGAACGATAACCCAGGTTAAAAAACGCTCTGTTTATGTACATTTCGCCGACTTATAAATATTTAAATTATCCTCATTAAAATTATATTTCTTTGTTCTTAATAATGTGCGTAAAAAACAAAATTAACAAACAACAAACACAAATAAACAAACAACAAACACAAATAAAGTCTATTTGTTTTTGACTATTTTATCTTTTCACATTGTTGACCGCTAGCATTTGTTTGATCTCAGTTCGGTCTAATTAACCGGTAATCAATCAGAAGCCGGTAGCAACCAATTAACAGTTAATCCAATCAAGTCGTAATAGTCTCCACCTGGCACCTGTAAAAAGCAACATAACTTCAAAGATAATCGTTAAATTATTAACACAATAGCAGCGATTAGATTACACAGTGACACCGTTTACAGACAGGTTATTTCCGCCTCTGTGCCACAAGCAGCGAATCTGATTGGTCGAGAGGCGATCAAGGTCGTCAGGCAAGGTGTCAATCACTGTTATGCAGAGCGTGCTCATTGTTGTGATATTTGGACTATCGAAAATAGGTACATGTGTATTGGATTGATGCTTGGAAGCAAATACATGTGCGTCATAAAAATGCACAGGTGGTAAATTAGCTGCGTCAGAATTGGGTCAAATTGGATTTCCATGCGTCAAAACGTGTGTGTACGCGTCTATTGAGAACCCTGACATGCATAAAATGTAGGGGCAAATAGTAAAAGTAGTATATATATATAAAGAAGTAATTAATTTGGTTATGTTTGCGGTACTTACACATCCCCACCAGATACTGTTCCTATATGTTGTACATCGTCCATATGTTCGTCTGCTGGTCTACGGGATGCTGCCGTGGACCCCAGCACAGCGATGGTTCCCATTGTCTGTTGTTGGGGAGGAGGCTTAGAAAATGTTCTTGTATTGAAGGTATGGGAGGGTGTAGATGAACCTGTCAATAAAATTCATCATCATCATCATCATCATCATCATAATTATACTACTCAAAGGTTGCTAAGTACCAAGATGTCAACTCAACATTTTACAGTGGGTGGTTTTACCAATAGCATAAAACTCAACCATCAACTTTGTTTTACGATTAATTTATGTCAAATTTATTATTTTATTGTAAACAATTGATAAGAAAACAATTTTCTTGTGTATTTATATATGTCACCCTACAAAATACAGTTTCGCGCAATACGAAAAAGTTTTGATGCTTAGCAAACTTTGTGTAAGCATCAAAACTTTGTGTCGTATATTATAACCAAACTTGTTTGCTGGGTCTATGGGATAGGGGTCAAAAGTTCAAAGAAAAGGGAAATTCATAAATTTCACTAGTATTAATCCATTACTTGGAACACAAATATAATAACAAAATGTGATGCTGTGCCATGAAGTCAATAAAGTGTTGAAGACATTAACATAATAACAAAATGTGATGCTGTGCCATGAAGTCAATAAAGTGTTGAGGACATTAACATAATTTTCCAAGAACGTTTAACAGTGTTTTGTTCCATTAAAAGGCAATCCTCACCCTATGGTCGGCATGTTTTGTTTTTCCACCCACTCTTCATCTGTTTATTCGTGAAAACTTGACATGCCTACCATGTCACAGAGGATTTTCTCATAATCAAACCCAGCAGATATTTGTCATAAGGAAAGGTGTGTCTTGTTAAAAAAAAAAAAAATCTGCTGGCAACATAATGAGGTTCACTGTGTACAACATGTACAAGACTTACCGTAATTCATTCCGGGTGGTGCCACATCTGCTGTGTCCACTCGCACAACATTGCCTGATGAACCTGTATGTGAACTTGTACCCATACCCATAGAAGCCTGAAATATAAGTCACCATGTTGCTACAACGATACACCATGAATGATATAAGATGTTAACTATTGTAGCTCTGGCCCTGAATTCACCAACCATTCTTGAGAATATTCTTAGACTTAAGCTCAAGTATGCAAATATCAATAACAAATATTTCTACAAGTTTACAGAATAAACGTTCATAACAAGCTGCTATGTATAAATATGATGCATACTAATAAATAGCAACTTCTTACGATTGATCTTTGAAGGTCATGAAAATATTTGTGAACGAATTTGCTCAAGTCTAAAAATAGTTCGAAGAATGGTTGGTGAATTCCAGGCCTGATGTAACAAACCATATTGGCTGACATATATCACGCACATTCTCCCCTCCGATTTTGGGTTTGGAGAAGGGATGCGTGGTATCCGTAACATCTAATTGTTTATTTCATTTTTTCAGCGTAAATCGAGCAAAAATAATTCGGCACACAAGATTTTTAAGTACCTTCTTTCTAAGCATTTTAATTCACCAAGAAGCATCAACAACACTTTACTCCTCACCAGTTAATAGTTTAATGAATTGGTGAGATATTTGAACTAGCTTTTCCTACAAGAAATCAGACTATATAAATCATTATAATGTGTTGTTATATATATTTACTTGTTTATATACCCGATGACGGGCATTTGTTGATTTACATATATAGTTTATATGACTACCAGATCATCCTTTATTTTTTAATAGTTTTATCTTTATATATTTACATTAATTTTTAATTACTACTTAATTTCTTCATATTTCGTCGGTTTTTGCGCACAATATGACCTATTTATGTGTCAACGTGCCGTAAAACACCATTCATTCATTCATTCATTCATTGAACTAGCTCAATACCTATGTTTAATGAAATAATCTACCAACTTACAAATGCTCTTGGTACCGGGACACCATTGTCAGAACGCAACCGGTTCTGTTTTTGACAGTACTTTCTCCATGTGTCCTCGTTGAAACCGTAATTAAAATAATCTGTGATGTCCGCACCTTTGTAATATAAAGTTATCAGTTTGTTTAACTGGGAATTATTTGTTGGACATTTGATTTTTAAAAGACTGCAAGTTTTGTTGGGACATAAATTTACAGAATGTATCAACCAAAGAGTGCTTTTTTTATTATACCTAGCTTTTTCAGTCTTACAGTTATGTTTTGCTTGAAATCAAAAAGTTTGTTATTAAGAGCTGTTCCCAGATGGAGAAGGAGAGATGGATTAAGGATACAGAGGAATCCTGATCCTAGCTACTCTTGCTTCAGAGTATATTCTGTTGGTTTTATAAAATGCTCTATTTCTAAATCCATACATGTGCTTAGTTCCTTAAAGGGACACATGGCAATCTTGGATTTTAAAAACTGTTGGTGTCACCATTAGTTTTTCTATATAAATTGCATAATTTGTTCAATCATTAATGTTAATTATAAGAATTGTATTAAGCCATTTGTTTTTTCATATTATTAATTGTTGATATTATTGCACCAGTAATATATTAACATGATTAAAGCTTATAGTATAATAAGACGAAATAGGAATACTTAAAATTTGATTTATTTAAATTTAACCAGGGTAAAAGTAAAAAGGATACTGGATATATAAATCGAGACACCCATTTCAAATACTTCCAAGATTGCCGTGTGTCCCTTTAAGCTTAGTCTTAGGGACATAAACTAGGTAGTACCCTGTATAGAAGTCTATCCTCCGAGCATGTTAAAAAAACATAGGAATCCAGGGCTTGAAATTTTTTCAGCAACTTGTCAACTTACACAATTTACTTGTCCCCAGTCAAATTTACTTGTCCCCGCACTTCATGTAAAAGTGATACAAAAAACAAGATCAATCATGAAAGTGGCATTACATTCCTTCAGTTGCATTCCACCAATGAAAACAAGATGGGTTTTATTTGTCATTTACAATGTGCTCACCAATGTTTTCACATTTTTTCAGTAATAAGTTTTAAAGATGTAAAATTCATTTCTTTCTATAAAATTTAGTTGTCCGTAGGACACCTGGGACAATTAACTTGTCCCCAGTAGAATCTACATGGCACAGGACAAGGGGACAACTGTTAATGTCAAACCCTGGAATCTATTTGTTAGTAGGAGTATGGCAGGTTCTGGGAGTCCTATGTATACTTCCCCTCTCTCTGGGGTGGACCAAAATAACCTATAATGTGTCGATGAGCCATTAAACAACTTTCTATTCTTTCCTTTATAGTACATGTATTTTAAAACTAGTTATTAACACATAATGCATTACAATATGATTTCACTGCAGACTTTAGTAATCTGAGATGCAAGGCAGTACAACAGGAATGGTATATTTTTTTCAGAATTGTTTATATTTTTTCTATATTTGATAAAAATTAACTAAATGAGCCATATACCACCAAAAGCAATTACACTGAGTATATAAAATAAATGACCCATAATCCTAACTATGGTTACACGCCAGTGTTAAACTTGACAGTAAAACAAATCACAATGTATTTCAATGCTAGCGTCATGTGTACATATCGACGATTTGCTTCGTGTGATAGCTATAAATTTGTAACTTGGGGACTTCTCTATGGACTGACAATTGTTCATTTTATAGCTTTTTATTTTATTAAATAAATTAAGCGCCAAAACTGGATATACTCCCTTTACATTGACGTTCAAAGTAACAGTAAGAGACACACATACCTGGTGTTCTCCATGGTTTCTCCTCATCTCGGAGTGAGTCGAGACTGAACTCGTACACGTTCACACCATTGACCATACCCTCCGTGTCAATGTCCACGCCCTTCACCCCTGGGGTGGTTGTGGAGATCTTCTGTCCTACACCTGTAAAACAGGAAATGTTTGCTGATTACACCATGTTCAACGAGAGCCTCAAATTACGAGAGTCTCAAAGTAGATTAGTAGTATTATGTGACGAGTTATTCTCTGCGTACAAAGGATTTATGTACGAACTTACTCATGACAGCAAACTGGATCAATCAATCTTTTATATATACCACCAAATATAAAGTTATTTTAACTTCCGCTAGTTTCTTAAATTATTTTTTGTTTGTCTATAATCAGAATAAGGGCTATTCCATTAAAACATACCTGGGACCCCAGGAAGGCACTTATGAAACTGAACACCCACCCATAGATGCAAAATTGAGTTTAAAGAACTAAATTTCGGAAAATAGGGCTCACCCATAGATGTTTATTACATTGCCTTCCTGGGGTAGCAGATGTTTTTATGGAAACTTCCTAAGAAATAAACAATGATCAATTAGCATGTCCCAAATATCTTCCATACTGAACACTTCCTTATCTGCTAAGTTTATGATATTCCATTTTATGTATAAACACATTATGTTTCGCCCACGTACCTGCGACAACAGGCTGTTTCTGGTAAGTACTGCTGGGTTTGAAGAGGTTACCACCAGCACTGCAAAAGAAAAGTTTGCAATCATTTTACATTTGTCTTTAGCTGTAAAATGGTCAAAAGCTTTTTTTTCAAAAGTGACCTAAAGGTTTGTTAAACAAGATTATTCTGGAAAACGTTCACTTGCTAGTGTTAACATAACACTGATTTGTGAAGTTTTGTGAATGTTTTATGAGTCAGAACTAGCACAACAATGAGTATGAAGGTTTTTCAATGTTATATGAGTCACACCTTTACTTACTTGCTCATGGGAAATGCCTTGATATCTCAAAGGGAGGCCACTTGATATGTCAAATGAAGGCCATGGGAATGCTTAGATATCTCAAATGGCGGCCATGGTAATGCCTAGATATCTCAAATGGAGTTTATGGGAAATGGATAGATATCTCAAATGGAGGCCGTGAGGAATGCCTTGATATCTCAAATGGAGGTCATGAAGAATGCCTCGATATCTCAAATTGAGACCATGAGGAATGCCTTGATATCTCAAATGGAGGTCATGGGGAATGCCTCGATATCTCAAATGGAGGCCTTGAGGAATGCCTTGATATCTCAAATGGTGGCCATGAGAAATGACTTGATATCTCAAATGGAGGCCATGGGGAATGCATAGAATTCTCAAATGGAGGTCATGGGAAATGACTAGATATATAAAATGGAGGCCATGGGGAATACCTTGATAGCTCAAATGGAGGTCATGGGGAATGCCTAGATATCTCAAATGGTGGCCATGGGGAGTGCCTTCATATCTCAAATGGCGGCCATGGAGAATGCCTTGATATCTCAAATGGAGACCATGAGAAATGCCTTGATATCTCAAATGGAGGCCATGAGGAATGCCTTGATATCTCAAATGGAGGCCATGGGGAATGCCTAGATATCTCAAATTGAGGTCATGGGAAATGCCTAAATATCTCAAATGGAGGTCATGGGGAATGCCTTGATATCTCAAATGGAGTCCATGGGGAATGCCTTTATATCTCAACTGGTGGCCATGGGAGTGCCTTCATATCTCAAATGGTTGCCATGGAGAATGCCTGGTTGCCATGGAGAATGCCTTCATATCTCAAATGGTTGCCACGGAGAATGCCTTCATATCTCAAATGGAGTCCATGGAGAATGCCTTCATATCTCAAATGGCGTCCATGGATAATGCCTTGATATCTCAAATGGTTGCCATGGAGAATGCCTTCATATCTCAAATGGAGTCCATGGAGAATGCCTTCATATCTCAAATGGTTGCCATGGGGAATGCCTTCATATCTCAAATGGTTGCCATGGAGAATGCCTGGTTGCCATGGAGAATGCCTTCATATCTCAAATGGTTGCCACGGAGAATGCCTTCATATCTCAAATGGAGTCCATGGAGAATGCCTTCATATCTCAAATGGCGGCCATGGATAATGCCTTGATATCTCAAATGGTTGCCATGGAGAATGCCTTCATATCTCAAATGGAGTCCATGGAGAATGCCTTCATATCTCAAATGGTTGCCATGGAGAATGCCTTCATATCTCAAATGGAGTCCATGGAGAATGCCTTAATATCTCAAATGGTTGCCATGGAGAATGCCTTCATATCTCAAATGGTTGCCATGGAGAATGCCTTCATATCTCAAATGGAGTCCATGGAGAATGCCTTCATATCTCAAATGGTTGCCATGGAGAATGCCCTTATATCTCAAATGGTTGCCATGGAGAATGCCTCATATCTCAAATGGAGTCCATGGAGAATGCCTTCATATCTCAAATGGTTGCCATGGAGAATGCCTTGATATTTCAAATGGCGGCCATGGAGAATGCCTTGATATCTAAAATGGAGACCATGAGGAATGCCTTGATATCTCAAATGGAGGCCATGAGGAATGCCTTGATATCTCAAATGGAGGCCATGAGGAATGCCTTGATATCTCAAATGGAGGCCATGGGGAATGCCTAGATATCTCAAATGAAGGTAATGGGAAATGCCTAAATATCTCAAATGGAGGCCATGGGGAATGCCTTGATATCTCAAATGGAGTCCATGGGAGAATGCCTATATATCTCAAATGGTGGCCATGGGGAGTGCCTTCATATCTCAAATGGTTGCCATGGAGAATGCCTTCATATCTCAAATGGTTGCCATGGAGAATGCCTTCATATCTCAAATGGAGGTCATGGGAAATGCCAACTGTGACTTGTACTTGATTTACATGAGGAATGTTTACTTGCTCGTGGAAAATGCCTTCACATCTCAAATGGAGGTCATGGGGAATGCCTTCATATCTCAAATGAAGGCCATGAGGAATGCCTTCATATCTCAAATGGGGGCCACGGAGAATGCCTTTATATCTTCAATGGTGCCTCAATATTCCCAACGCCTCAATATTCCCAATGGTGACATGTACTTACTTGTTCATGGGGAATGCCTTGATATCCCCAATGGTGACCTGAACGTCGTCGTCATCATCAGAATCTTCATCATCCTCATACTTCTCCTGCTGTGGCTGCTCATCTCCACTCTAACATAAACATAATAATGATTATCAGAATCCTCGTATTCAATAATCTCATTTAAATTTATCAACTTGCATTTTTAGTTCTCTTGGTACTTTGATTCATTAATAAGTACAAAAGTTATCCCCCTTGATCACTCTTCAAGAGAGAGGAACACTCGAAAGTGCGCCCTCTTGTGACGGTTTGTTGATCAAGAAAAAAGCTAAGCTACAATTCAGAACTTTAAATCTACGAAATATACGGTTTGTCTTAATCATCCACCATCACACGGTACAATTATGCCAGGAAAAAGACCGGCAAGGCGGGGTACAGCTGCAAGAGCTCCCGGGATTAAGCGTAGGAGGGTATCTGAATTGTAGCTTAGCTTTTTTCTTGATCAACAAACCGTCACAAGAGGGCGCACTTTCGAGTGTTCCTCTCTCTTGAAGAGTGATCAAGGGGGATAACTTTTGTACTTATTAATGAATCAAAGTACCAAGAGAACTAAAAATGCAAGTTGATAAATTTAAATGAGATTATTGAATACGAGGATTCTGATAATCATTATTAAATAATATACAACTTGGCGTGTGCGTGACGAACGCTTGAGTGGACACCTATGTTCATTCTCCATTGAAGAATGTGAAACCCGGCAATAAGAACTACTTTCTTTCAAATCACATTTTTATTTTACATGTACATCATGTACCATTAACATATGGTAAGTTATAATACTATGTAACAGTAGTGGCATGTATTTTGGCTACAGAGTATATCTATTAGAAATTACAATTTTTTGTTGAGGCCCGGGGAGACAACCGATTGCCCGAGACATACTGGCAAACCAGCGGCCCATGTTAACATAGTGTCCAGTCCCGATACTTACCCGACTACCGTACCGTGAACAGCCATTGGGGACCACCTGTATTACCCTTTCCCCCGCTAGAAACAAGTGCCCAACAGTTGACTGAAACTGGGCCTCCCCTCTATACATAAAGGTGGAGGGGGTTCCATCGTTACCCAGATGTAAACCCCACAATACAACACATACATTATTATTAACCTTGGTAACGTTCACCATGCAGCTTGGTAGCATGTCAGGTCAGGAGAAAAGGCCAGGTGGCACGCCCCAAATAACATCAGTCTCCCCGGACTGCCACATGAACATCTACCCAGACACACCGATGTTCACCTCCACTATATGTTTAGTGATCACATGGTGCAGCATATGGTTGATATACGTGTAAACATCATTTTAATAAAGCATGTAAAGATGTAACCATTTTCAGTATTTCTGACTGACTTTAAAATATTCATACATTATGTAACATATTCAACATCTAAATGCATATGTACATGTTTTACAATAATGGCATTCTCTCTGCAATTTTTAGAAAACAAGCAAATTAAGAGGGAAGTGATGTAGTCATTAGATAAATTATTTGCAAATAAACCAAGCATCAATGTAATCTGCAAAGCAATTTTAAAGAAGATTATTTTTTTTATATTTCCTTTGATGCTGAATTCTTTTTCCCCAAGAAAACACTGACACCTCTCAGTGGCACTGGTGAGACTTGCAACCAGATCTTTTATATTTCAAGTCCACTGTGCATTCAACTGGGCTATGCCAGCCTCTTCTTACAGAAACTAAATCCAAAACCATTACTACAGTTATCCCGTAAACAATACTGGGAATAATTATATGGATGAACCGAAAAATGCGCCAACCTATAAGTTTGCCTGAACTATAGCTAAAAATCCCAATCTCAAATAATTAATAGCCCGATATTCACAAAAAATAAATCTGACATCAACCTGTCCCACTGATGTTAAAACTCAACTTCAATTAAATTTAGTTTAGCACCTATAATTTTTCCCTTTTTTAGGGATATCAGTCCATATTGCCAAAAAGGCGTCGGCACCTTTCCCCCAAAGGGGTTTTAACTATTTCACGCATTGCTGAAATGTTAATGCACTTTCTACGTACATCTTTAATAATTATACATACCATTTCACCTTCCTCTTTTTCTTTTGGTGGAGGCAGGGCCCCATCAGGCCTTTAAATGAAATAAACAATAAACAGTGTTTTTTATGAGGTTAAAACCAGACTAAAAAACTTTTTTAAAAATGGCATCTTGAGTGACCAAGCAAAAATTATTTTGGTAAAGCCCAACAGTTACTGCATCCTCAGCATGCTTTGATTGGGAATTTAGATGAAGAAACGTTTAACTCTTGTTGTTAACTCATTTTGCAAATTTGCATTTATGGCATATACTATGGTATACCAGTGGTAATATTTGGTTTGTATACCATACTTGTGTGTATTTTAATTTTGTGTTACACAACTGACTGCGTCAGTTATATGTAAACTAGAAGGCCACGGCTTACATGTCGAGCCCTAAATTATAAAGGTCCAGATTTTTTTTTATCTTAACACCAATGTCAACCCCAGGAGATATTAAATTAATGTCATCAACAGGGGGCGAAAGTAGGTCACAGCGACCCAAAATTTTGCATACTTATGTAAAATGCATATCAGGAACATTCTGGTGAAATTCTTGAAAATCCTGCAAGAAAGAAGCAAGATAGGCATGTCGCAGCAGAGACTGGACGTGATCTATATTTAGTCGAAAGTAGGTCAAAGCGATGCAAAATTGTGCCTGTGACGTTGGATCTGTATAATGAACCTTCGGGTGGAATTTTATGAAAATCCTGCAAGTAACGAAATGAAAATCGGATGCATGGACGGACACAAGAACTGACACACATACACCTGGACGACATTGTGATCACTAAGTCGAGATCCATAAACGGGCTCAACAAATATATTTGAAAAAATTGACATAAATCTTTGTACTGATATTGCAAGGGATAGCAACTTACATGTATACAAGTAGAATCATGCTTGCTACTTCATAAATATGAAACAATCTGTGTATTAAAATTAAACATATGTAATTCAGAATTGTTAATCACATTTGTGATAACTCTTATTGAGTACTACTATGGATATAAAATATACTTGTTAACTGCACAATAGTGCACCAACATAAAACAAGTATCGTACAAGTGACCATGCCCCTGCAAATTTAAAGATTTTATTATCAAGTTCCCAACTACATGATATGAAAGGTGGCTGTCTTTATTTTAAGTTAAGCACTTCATTACATTCCTGTTGTCTACATGTATAACCTACCCTGTTCCAGGGGCGGCTGGTTCTTTGTTTTCTTCATTTCCACCAGAGTCTGTAAGACAAATAAATCAGTTAAAACAGGTAGAATGATTTTATATTTATTATGTTCAAGTATTCTGTAAAAACAAATAAATAAATTATAACAGGTAAGTGTAATAGATCATGATACAAAAATGTCAGAGGACTCAACATTGTGACTTATTCAAGTGCATAACATTGTACAAAATTGGCCAACAGAGTTGGAAATTATGCACATGGTGTACAGAATGTCTCAACGGGGAATTTAACCCTAAACATGTTTCTCATAGTTATTGCCGGATACACTCAGGTAAAAACACGGAAGTTAGGATGCTTTTCTTGTGTTTCGTCTATTCTATTTACTGCACATCTCTCACTCAGTTTCTATCTCCAGTTTAACAGCGAGAATCACAGCTCTTATGGTGTCTACCTACCGTAGAGCTACAGTGCGATCCTTTATAGAAAATGAAGGTATCAGAATCTACCTCATCAAGAGAGGTTTCTGACTACATCAAGCAATGCCTGCATAAACAACAGCTGTATTTCAGTAGACTAAACCTAAATACCATGTGTACATGCATAAAACTAAACTCGCAAAAGAGAAGAGTATATTCTAGATCTGGGCATTTTTGTAACTCAGTCAACATATTTGTCTGGAATGTGTACCTTTCAAAATATCTCACGCTGTGTCGTTCTGGGTTTGGAAACATAAACAGTCAAAGCTCTAACCTTAAACAGTTACGTTTTTCATAACCTGTGACTGTTATTAAAAAAACAACGAAAACTGGGATAGTAACCAGAAGCAGTTACTACCACAAAATCATTCAAGTTTAGATGCATCCTATCTTCTGTACAGGAATTTTCCCTGTATAATTATATATATAATTTTCTCCAGGAAGGCTGATTATTCAACTTTACAACCATGCAATAAAATTCTATGAGCACTGATGAAAATCCAATGCGCAAAGCCTCTCAAGTTACTTACTGTTATACAATAAAATTCATTAAAAATCATTTTGTAGGCATCAACATGACAATTAGTGAACAACAGCTAATTGGATCTTAATGAAGATGTATTTATCCTTAATAATAAGTATTCAGACATAAATAAACACTGCACATTTGGCAACTATTTCGATTTATTAGCAAATGATATTGGTAACTGATTTAGGTTACAAATGGTTATTAGGGAAAAGTATCTGCTACTCTAAACCAAAGGGAGATAATAATTTGGTATTTTAATAACTTCCAGCAGTTATAAAACGTGTAACTGTTTAAGGTTAGAGCTCTGACTGATAAACATGCTTCTAACATAACATAAAAAACAATGTTAAAAGGAAAGTGTCATGCGTTTGAGACAATGAGTAGGACGGGGTGACGTCATACGACAAGGATAATTTCGAACGTAAACAATATTTTTTTTTGAAATTAACAGTGACTTATGAAAAAGCCTATCATGTATATCAGCATGTCGTTCTTCTCTTTGGTGAGTATTATGCATGCACCTGTGGTATTTAAGGTTTGGTCAATTAAATAAATGGTGGTTGTTTATGCATGTCTTCTGAAACCTCACCAAAAAAGTGTATAACTCAGTGTCTTTACCATCCCAACCACAGATATGCTTGGACTGAGAATCGCAAGATGATGATTGAGAAGATAATCTATTCATTCCGACAATCAAAACAAAATACTGTCAAATGATAATGACATTATTAAAACGAATGTTTTCTAGTGTCTTTCAGCAGATGTTCATCAATGAGACATGTCTTTATTATAATATTCATAATTTCTGCCATTTCCTTTGAAAAATGTCTCGAAAACTGATGACAGTAACTTCAATCTTTGAATTAATTACTAAATTTATGATTATTCCCACGGATAACATTCCAAAGGAATAAAAAATATACAAAACGTATCAATTATAAGCAGTAAGAGTAACATGACCTCCATAGAGCCACTCTTCGTCGTCATCTGCAGGCGCCCCGGGTTTCTGTGCGACCGCGGTAGCCATTTTTGTTATATTCAAATGTTCGAATTTGCGTAAAAGTTTACACTAGAATTATTTTATTATCACATGCAATTTATAAAATAGCTATATCATCTTCTTTTTTATATGATGTAATTGTCTGAATCTTCTACTTTTCTATAGAAAAAGAAAATACGAAACTACCTACTAAATAAGAACCAAGATGTCTGCGCCCATGAGTTAAAAAAATCAGTAAGTTCGATCAAGATTTTTTTTCTACTTAACAGCTGTCTGATTCTGATATATAGGTAAACAACACATGCATATACTATTTTGTCTATTTTCAAGCAGTTGTGCTAAGGCAATGGTTAGTAACTTTTAAATATTGAATTGTTTGGATATGACCTTTGTTGTATCTGAAAGTGAAAGTGGTTGGGGTCTTTCAGCCAAAGTTTTTTTGGACTTTTTAGACAAAGTTCATCTAGTACCTAAATAAGTTGTATATCAGTGAAACAAACATTTTAATGGTAGAGCAACTTGCCCTTAAGTCGAACTTGCCTCTGACTCGGACAGTTATTGATGGTTGAATATCTTTCTCAACTGGAAACGGTCAATTACAGTTACTATGAAAGGGAGGCAATCCAATGATTTCTTTCATTCAAAACAACAAGAATTGCCCCCCAATCTATTGATTTCTCCAGCTACCTTTATAGTCCGACTCAAGGGCAATTACATGTTTGACTTTAGGGCATGTCTAAATATTTCTGTCCTAAAGACGAACACTGAAGTCAGGAGCCAATAACCTGAATATTTTACACAAGAAGACATCTAAAATATGTAATTTGTGTAAGAACATTTATATATGGTAACTCGCCCCTGAGTCGGACAGGTTATTGGTTCTCGGCACCTCTGTCTATTTATGTTTATGCTCCTGCTTGCTGAAACTGAAACCATCTGGTTGCTTCCTCAGTGTTTAATGTACCAAATTTCGCCCTTGAGTCGGACATTTTTCATAAGCACAAATAAAGAAATTGTCCTTATTTTTCTTCATGTATGTATATAAATTTCCTTACATAAATTACATATTTTAGATTTATTCTTGTGTAAAATGTTCGGGTGTTGGCTCCTGACTTCAGTGTTCGTCTTCAGGGCAGATATATCTAGACATGCTCCAAAGTCAAACATGTAATTGGCCTTGAGTCGGACTATAAAGGTAACTGGAGAAATCAATAGATTGGGCCTAACAAAGAAATATGTGTGTTTCCGGTTTCCCGACCGACCCTACTTTTTTCACCGCCGACCCTAAATATTTTTAGTGAAAAAAAAAAATGAATAAAAAAATAATATATTCTTCTCTTTGGTGGGTTTTATGCATGCGTGCATGGTATTTAGGGTTTAGTGTATTGAAATACGACGGTTGTTTGAGCAGGCATTGCTTGATGTCTTCAGAAACCTCTTTTGATTGGGTCAATCCTGATACCTGACATATTAACTTCTCATGTAGACAGGATCAATGCTGAGTACTAGAGAGATAATCACTCACAGGCAGCTGGAGGCGGTTTGGTAATAATTCAGTACTGGGTATATAAAGAATAGAACGAAATACTCACTTTTCTGGACTTGGTCATTTATTCCATACCGCTGGTCCACATATTTAGCATGTTTTCCTTTCAATTATCCACAAAGACCTTTTGGCAATCACACAATTACTACTTTTCAGTGTCCTTTTTCTTTTGACTTTCACTTTTGTACACTGTCAAATTAAAAAAATCCACCTAATAAAATATTACCGGTGTGATTCCAACTGCACGTCCCGTCTAGTTAGTAGACAAGAATTGGTAAAAATAAGAGGTGTGAGGAGAAAAACTGCATAAGAGACCAACGCAGGGTTAAAAACAGTCCTACATGTCCTATGCAGTTTAAGTCTTCGTTTTGATGCGGCTGACAGTATTAAGCTTGAAAGGGTCGAGATCTTTTTGCAGCTCGACATCAGCTGGTAGTGAATTCCACTGGACAACAGTAGAGGACACTTGACAACAGTAGAGGAAAGAATGAGTACTTATAGTAGTCCACTCCTGTATGGATCTGTCTAAAGTGATGGAGTGGCAATACCTTGAATCCCTATGGTTAAGGTCGAAGTGTTGTGGAATAGGAGTAGCTACCATAACATGCACTATTTTATAAAATGGAAAGAAGAGTGCATCTGCTTGGTGATACTGTAACAGCCTCCGACATATATTCATTTGTCAGTGTTGCACAGGGCTTTTTCCCATAAAATTGGGAAGAGGCCCAGGCCTGTCCCATTTTGGGGAAAAAACATGCGCTTATTTCTCATTTTGGGAAAGATTTCATCAATTAAGTTAATATGACATTACTAATACTTAGAGGATATTTGTTGTTTTGGAGTGAATAACATATTTTATTTCATCGAGAAGTGAGAAAACTTTATATTTTCACGAATGTGAAGCATGAGTGACAATACAAGTTTTCTCACTTTGAGATGAAATAAAATATTTTATTCACGACAAAACCACACATTTTTATTTTATGATTTTATCAATTAAAATATTAGGGAAACTATGGTAGAACAACAAGGGAGGCAATTTTAATAACTAAGCCGCTTTACACATGTTTTGCCCGACTACAAAAAATAGTCCAAAGATATTTTATTTGTACCCAAATATGATAATTTTTTTAATATATTTATATTGGCAGTCATTTCCTTTTAACTTTTAAATCTTTCAAATCATTGTGTGAATATTATAAAATGTACAATTCGCAGTGTTTTTCTCTTGGCATGTTTACATTAATTTGCGTAGGAATATCTTGTGAACCTTTGTGTTGGTTGTACATTTAAAAGTAGTCCCAGCAGTGAAAAAATAAAACTCGATATTTCACACGTATGAAATAACGCTTTTATTTCACTGATAAAATACAGTATCATTGCTTGTCATAAAATAATATGCTTTATTTATATTTTCACCCATTAATTATTATAATTATTGACTTCTCAGTCAAAACTGACTTAAAAGACAATAACACATTGCAGAATTAATGCTTTTTCTTAAATTCTGAGAGACTGCTGCTTTCTGATTGGGAAAAATGTCTGCTACAGTTGGGGAAAAAACTTTCAATTAGGAAGAGGCCTGTAAAAGGCCTCTGTTACATAAGGTAAAAAAGCCCTGTTGGACTTTATGTGGGGGTCCCAAATGCTGCTAGCATACTCTAGTTGTGGGTGGATGAGCAATGTCCCCTTTGGATTATTTTTTCTTTGCGCTACCACTTGCCAAATTAGAAAACTTGGAGCCATTTAGCTCCAATGAAATTACTCCAGTGGCAATATTTGGGAAATAAGTTGTACAATTAAACAGTGTTATTGCATTGCTTTTCTTACACTACATTATTTAACACATATATTAAAAATTGAATGTGTGTGACTGTCCCCTCACCTCCACCCCCACTCCATAACCCTTTCAGGTACATGTAAATGGAATAGTCTTTATTATCAAAAGACTTCATTTTTATTAACCGTTATGTAAATAGATAAATTTGAAGTCTGGAGTTCCATTATTAATATATTTGAAAGCTTTTATACTACCATCTTTCATTGTTGTGTTTATCCTTCCAGGGTCCTGGACTCCAACATGGCCGTGTGTTTTAGAGAATGTGGAAGAGTCATTAGGTCATCCAGATTGAATCATGGGTTGTGGAATTACAAACCCTCTCGATTGAATGATGTTGCATTCCAACCAGCAGCAGTAGATTTAAGATGTTCGGCTGTAATAATCACCTCAAGACTTCATACTCTTCAAAAAAAGAAGCCAGAAATGATGCTAAATGAACACATGCCAAGACAAAATCTCCTGACACAGAACATATTTACATCATCGGTTTTGTTCAAAAAGTTCAGAGAAGAACTTTATGAAAAATTAAGGATTTTTGATCCAAGTGGAAACTTTCTATGTATAGCCGAGTTACTGATTTTAGAAAAGTTTCGCAAGAGCTATCATAGGTACACATTTGTTGAAATGGATTCCAATGGCAACACAACTAAGGCCAACAAGTTGAGTGAAGCAGGAACTCAAGAAAGATCTTCAGATGAAAGCAGTTTGAAATCTTTTCAGATACTCTTGAAGGAGACCAAACATAAACCTACTGGGGAAAATCAAATAACTGAAATTAAAATTAGGAAAGGTGAATTGAAAAATAGCCCAGACCCATGGAAATACCACAAGATAAAACAAGCTCTACTTGATAAAGGGGCTGTGAATGTTACCCTTCTGGGCGATGAGGTATGTTGAATAAATATGTTACGGTGAATCTTTGATCATTGGTCTGCCTATCAAGGCAAAAGTAAATATTATATTTTTGCGTCCCTCTCCAACCGGAGTATCGATGTAAATAATTATAAGCCGTATTAACAGGTCTATGTCTCTTACATTTTTTTTGTCCTAACTCATCCAGATTTAAGTATGAGCTTTTTGATGGTATCAGAGTTTTCAACAGGCCATTTATCAAGGTTCCCTACAGGTCTTTTATCAGGATTCTCAACAGGCCATTTATCAGGGTTCTCCGTATGCCATTTATCAAGTTCTCGACAGGCCATATATCAGGGTTCTCGACAGGCCATATATCAGGGTTCCCTACAGGTCATACATTATATTAAGGTTCTCCACATGTCATTCATCAGGATGTCCACAGGCCATTTATTAGGGTTCCCTATAGGCCATTTATTAGAGTTTCCTATAGGCCATTTATTAGAGTTTCCTATATGCCATTTATTAGAGTTTCCTATAGGCCATTTATCAGGTTCTCCACAGACCATTTATTAGGGTTCACTACAAGTTCTCCACAGGTCATTTACAGGGTTTTCCACAGATCACTTATCAAGATTCCCTACAGGTCATTTATCAGGGTCCTCTACAGGCCATTTGCAGGGTTCTCCACAGGCCATTTATCAGGGTTCTCCACAGGCCATTTATCAGGGTTCTCCACAACACATTTGTCAAGAGTTCTCCACAACCAATTTATCAGAGTTCTCCATAACTCATTTGTCATGGTTCTCCACAACCCATTTGTCAGGGTTCTCCACAACCCATTTATCATGGTTCTCCACAACCAATTTGTCAGGGTTCTCCACAACCAATTTGTCAGGGTTCTCCATAACCCATTTGACAGGGTTCTCCATAACCCATTTGTCAGGGTTCTCCACAACCCATTTGTCAGGGTTCTCCACAACCAATTTATCAGGGTTCTCCATAACCCATTTGTCAGGGTTCTCCACAACCAATTTGTCAGGGTTCTCCATAACCCATTTGTCAGGGTTCTCCATAACCCATTTGTCAGAGTTCTCCACAACCCATTTGTCAGGTTCTCCACAACCCATTTGTCATGGTTCTCCACAACCCATTTGTCAGAGTTCTCAACAACCCATTTGTCATGGTTCCCAATAACCCATTTGTCAGGGTTCTCCACAACCCATTTGTCAGGGTTCTCCACAACCCATTTGTCAGTGTTCTCCACAACCAATTTATCAGAGTTCTCCACAACCCTTGCTATGGTTCTCCACAACTCATTTGTCAGGGTTCTCAACAACCCATTTGTCAGGATTCCCCACAACCCATTTGTCAGGGTTCTCCATAACCCATTCGTCAGGGTTCCCCACAACCGGTTACCCAATTGCCAGGGTTCTCCACAACCCACTTATCATGGTTCTCCACAACCCACTTATCATGGTTCTCCACAACCCATTTATTAGAGTTTTCCACAACCAATTTGTCAGGGTTCTCCACAACCCATTTGTCAGAGTTCTCCACAACCCATTTGTCAGGGTTCTCCACAACCCATTTGTCAGGGTTCTCCACAACCCACTTATCATGGTTCTCCACAACCCACTTATCATGGCTCTCCACAACCCATTTGTCAGGGTTCCCCACAAACCATTTGTCAGGGTTCCCCACAACCCATTTGTCAGGGTTCTCCATAACCCATTTGTCAGGGTTCCCCACAACCCATTTGTCAGGGTTCTCCACAACCCATTTATCATGGTTCTCCACAACCCATTTGTCAGGGTTCCCCACAACCCATTTGTCAGGGTTCTCCATAACCCGTTTGTCAGGGTTCCCCACAACCCATTTGTCAGGGTTCTCCACCACCCATTTGTCAGGGTTCCCCATAACCCATTTGTCAGGGTTCTCCATAACCCATTTGTTAGGGTTCTCCACCACCCATTTATCAGGGTTCCCCACAACCCATTTGTCAGGGTTCTCCACAACCAATTTATCAAAGTTCTCCACAACCCATTTTTGTCAGGGTTCTTCGTAGGCCATTTATCAATGAAGGGATTATGCTTGAATCCAATATTACTGCTTTCTTTGGTTCAATCCTCCGTGATGCCACTGAGTTCCGTCGGTGTGTTCTTGGGCAAGACACTTTACCTTAGCCTCGTCCGTCGGATGGGGACGTAAACCGGGCGGTCCCATGTATCGGTCTATCTTCCGAGCACGTTAAAGAACCATAGGAATCTATTCGATAATAAGAGTAGGGCAGGTTCCCGGATTCCTATGTATCCTTCCCCTCTCTCTGGGGCGGCTCTAAATAACCTATACTGTGTTGATGAGCCGTTAAACAACATTCAATCAATTCAATTCAATTCTTTTGATAAATTGGAAATAGATCACTGGATCTTACGATTGTGGATTAATGCCTTGATATATAATAATATTTAATTTATTATTATTACATTTTACAGGTGTATAACATGCCATGAATGGGTTATTCACATGCAGTATTTTTTTATGCTCTGATCTTTTAATGTTATATTACTGGATCTCACAATTGTGGATTAACGCCTTGAGATATTATTTATGATGTAAAGGGGTTATTCACATATAATATTTTTATGCGCTGATCATTTAATATATTATATTACTGGATCTCATGATTGTGGATTAACGCACCTAGATATTTTATAAAAAATTTCCTTTCTTTCTACAGATGCATACCCGCACAGCGGTCAGGGCCATAAGGGACAGTATTTCTGACTTCTGTACAATCACGGAGAAATCTGTAGTTACTGAAAAATATACAAATATCACGCTATCAGCCACTGTAACGACATTGGAAACCAAGGTGTTCCGCGACTTGATAGAAGAAATTCAGGCCAAGGAAGCACCTCACCTTAAAATGGTGCAAGAAATGATGGACGTACAAAAACAATGATGTCGGGAGATCTGACAAGAGAATGCTTGTCTGTAAAGCTTGTTGAATTTAATGAAGGAAGGAAGATGTACAAAACTATATTGAATGTGATATATTTTGTCTTACCGATATCAGTAATATGACTTCTGTGGGTGTAATATAGCCAAGACTTAAATATGATACATTACACTGTTAGTCTAGTATATTAACTATGCAAATTAGGACTGAATCATTTGTATAGAGTAAAACATTGAGGCAGTTTTTTTTCCAAAAATAATACACTATGTTCAGACGGACCTAAATAATTATGTGAATTGTAACCAAGAACACTGCTGTGGTCTAAAGGTAGAGCGTTGGACCCATGATCCAATAGTCGTGGGTTCGATTCCCGTCATTGCCATATGCGTTGTGTCCCTGAGCAAGACACTTTATCTGCATTGCTTAGTACTGGTTCTACCCAGGAAGACATCGAGAGTGATTCAGATAAGTTCTTAGAGCTTTCGATACAATTGATGTAAAATAAATAAGTTTAAACTAAGAACACAGCTCTAGTTCTATAATATATTGACAAAAGATGGTGCTCTAGTGCTAAATACGAGTTCTACAATGTATTGGCTGGTTAAAAAAAACAGTGCTATAAAGTTTATTTTTGAAATGGTGTGAATAAAATTAACAGACAAAAACGTGTTTCGTTGCTTCAAGTCTCTATCCCGCCATCAACAAGCAAATTTTACAAGAGATTTACACTTTCTAAACCTACTGACCTTATTAATAAGGTATACCGGTATTTATTGTATACTTTCATATTGTCTCGTTTAGTTTGCATTGAGCTAAGTGTGCAATATTCTACGATATTGCACACATTGATATTGCACCGGAACTTTTTCTCGTGCTTGCTTAGAGCCGCGAAATAGAAATAAGGAACTACTTTCAAATAAAAATAACGGAATCCTTCCTACAGTGCCAACAAAAAAATACGTGGTTTTTTTCCATCCTTTTATGGCAGAAATTGATAAAATAATTGAAATGGTCACTCACCCACTGTTTTTAACGTTATCGAATGGTAAACAAACTTTAGAAAATTGCTTGATGTTTTTAATGACGTCATCCGACATCGTTTTCGCGCAAAATAATCATCCACACAAAATGAAACTGAATGACAAGATAGGAATTCCATCAAAAGCTATAAAAATAACACAAATACAACGGAAAGTAAATTACTAATAGTCATATAATTAACATTGATCGAAAACAGTATGAAAGTATACAATAACAAGAGGTCAATGACCTTGAAGCTCTACTGATTTATTTTGATTTCAGGAAGTAGTCGCTACAGACTTGTTTTTTGAAAATCTATTTTTAACCGTTGCGGCCATCTTGAATTTCCGGCCAACCTGAAATTTTGCTAAGATCAATAAGACATTAAGAGCAACATTCCTGTGAAGTTTCATGAAAATCCGTCAGGTAGTTTCAAAGAAGTAGTCCCTACAAGTTTTCATTATATAACTCTATGTAAACAAAGCAGCCATGTTTAAGGTCAAATCAAAACGATTTTCGACAAGGACCAACATCATGTCATACTGATCATTTTAGAAAAAGTCCCATATCAATATCTCTTATTGTTTTGAAGAAGTAGTCGCTACAAACTTATTTATTTTAAATCTATTTTTAGCTGTGGCGGCCATCTTGAATTTCCGGCCGACCTGAAATTTTTCTAGGATCAACTAGACATCAAGAGCAACATTCCTGTGAAGTTTCATGAACATCCGTCAAGTAGTTTCAGAGGAGTAGTCGCTACAAGTTTTTACTATATAACTCTATGTAAACAAAGATGGCCGCTGGCAGCCATGTTTAACGTTGAATCAAAACGATTTTTGACTAGGATCAACATCATGTAATGCTGATCATTTTAGAAAAAGTCCCATATCAATATCACTTATAGTTTTCAAGAAGTAGTCGCTACAAACTTATTTTTTAAAAATCTATTTTTAGCTGTGACGGCCATCTTGAATTTCCGGCCGACCTGAAATTTTTCTAGGATCAATCAGACATCAAGAGCAACATTCCTGTAAAGTTTCATGACAATCCGCCAAGTAGTTTCAGAGAAGTAGTCGCTACAAGTTTTTACTATATAACTCTATGTAAACAAAGATGGCCGCTGGCAGCCATGTTTAACGTTGAATCAAAACGATTTTTGACTAGGATCAACATCATGTCATGCTGATCATTTTAGAAAAAGTTCCATATCAATATCACTTATAGTTTTCAAGAAGAAGTCGCTACAAACTTGTATTTTAAAACTCTATTTTTAGCTTTGGCGGCCATCTTGGATTTCACATCAACATGAATTTTTGCTAGGATCAACTAGACTTTATGGGCAACATTTCTGTAAAGTTTCATGAATATCCATCCAGTAGTTTCAGCTGTGAAGTCGCTACAAGTTTTTACTGAATAACTCTATGTAAACAAAGATGGCCGCTGGCAGCCATGTTTAACGTTGAATCAAAACGATTTTTGACTAGGATCAACATCATGTCATGCTGATCATTTTAGAAAAAGTCCCATATCAATATCACTTATAGTTTTCAAGAAGAAGTCGCTACAAACTTGTATTTTAAAACTCTATTTTTAGCTTTGGCGGCCATCTTGGATTTCACATCAACATGAATTTTTGCTAGGATCAACTAGACTTTATGGGCAACATTTCTGTAAAGTTTCATGAATATCCATCCAGTAGTTTCAGCTGTGAAGTCGCTACAAGTTTTTACTATATAACTCTATGTAAACAAAGATGGCCGCTGGCAGCCATGTTTAACGTTGAATCAAAACGATTTTTGACTAGGATCAACATCATGTCATGCTGATCATTTTAGAAAAAGTCCCATATCAATATCACTTATAGTTTTCAAGAAGAAGTCGCTACAAACTTGTATTTTAAAACTCTATTTTTAGCTTTGGCGGCCATCTTGGATTTCACATCAACATGAATTTTTGCTAGGATCAACTAGACTTTATGGGCAACATTTCTGTAAAGTTTCATGAATATCCATCCAGTAGTTTCAGCTGTGAAGTCGCTACAAATAAAAGTTTACGGACAGACGGACAGACAGACGGACGACGGACTCCGCACCACGGCATAAGCTCTGCTGATCTCTGATCAGTAGAGCTAAAAAGGCCAAAACAACTCGTTCCAAGTAATATTTAGCCATACAAATTCAATAACCTACATATTTCGAGAATCCAAACTCTGTTGCCGCAATATAAACGGCCTAATACAGCCAGAACAAACCCCAAATTTGGAGCGATGAATGAAGTGCTACCAACTCATTATTCATTTTATGCATATTCAGTCATGCATATTTTTCAAAACCCATGAATAAACCTACACTTTCAATTGGCACATATACATTATTATATGACCTGAACACTTGGATAAAGTTGTGAGTTTTGATAAACGGTTTTGTAGTGTAATTTTGCCATTATTTGACTGGTTCCTTTAAATGGTTTAAAAGCAAACATTTTTTATTCCTTTTAAACATTTGCCGACACTGCTGATACTTTTTACAATTTCCTCAATCTTCAAAAGTTTGGCAGCAGTAATTCTGTTCAAATAATGATCATTGTACTCTCCATTTGGTAAAGAGAAAAGAAAACATAAAACCATAATTGGTTAACCTTTAATTCATATAATTCTGGACATGTAGAGTTTGTAATATGGAAGCCTAGTTTTAAACTAGACCTGAAGAACATGTTTAACACAAATACAATGATTTCTAATATAAGGAATGATACAAGATTGAAGAATCATTGTATATAGACGCATATAAATATGTAAAAGATGATACATATACTGTAAGTTTGTACAAGGTATGGTAGTATGTAAAACAAACATTTTACTCTCCATTTGGTAAAGAGAAAAGAAAATATAAAACCATGATTGGTTAACTTTTATTCCGAAATTTCGTTTTACGCATAAAGTTCAACAAACTTGGTCTTGAATCATTGTATTCATTTATGAACCAATGAAAACATACATGTACACCCAGTCAAAAAAAGCGTGCTCATCTATTTTTGGAAATATTCAAAAAGTTGGAATGACAAATTTAGAAAAAACAAGTTTTAAAATATACAAAATTTATGCATTAATAAAGCAGTGATACCTTTGTATGAAAAGTTCCTTCACTAACAGTTTGATTTCCTGAAAGTCAAAACAGAGCAAAACAAACATAATTACAAAACGCATGGCTCAAACTAGGATGTTTAAACAAATGTATGACGTAAAAGTTAACAGCGATGTAACTGAGCCTCCGTGGCCGAGATAAAACATCATTCAAACAAAAAAACGAGAAAAAAAACAGCAATGTAATATTCGTAAGGAGGTTAATGATGCTTATTTGAGCGCACACTTTTTTTGATTCAGAATATGTCACACATTTTGAATCACTTATGTGTCATACCAGTACATGTTTTCAGTTGGACATATGTTTTCAGTCAATCATGGTTTGTGTGAATCACAGCATGGAGGTCATTTTGTTTCAGAGATACCCTGACTTGACATTAAGAAATGAAAAAAAAGCACGGCATTTGATTACAATTTGCAGTTACACATGGTTATCTCCCCTGTTAAGGCCTTAATACTTGAATGAGATCTGAGAACATCTCAGGAAGCCAACACAAAATTGTGCAGTTTTCACTGATTTGCCAAATAAAATAATCTGGTGGTCTATGCTTTTTCTAGATCACTTTCAATGCAAGTTGAAACAATTTTCAATTTTAAGATGGTGGTTAAAAGGTGAATTAGTAATCTGGATCAAATTAATGTTTTTCTTTAGCTTACCACACTATTCCATGTTGGTCACCACGCTACAATTATCTAGCCTTAATAAACACTGCTACATCATAATGAAGGGTCAAGACTAGCTGCGAGAATCGTAGCTCCATAGAGGTACGATGCGATCCTTTATAGAATAGGTAGGTATCAGGATCGACCCCATCAAGGGAGATTTTTGAAGACATCAAGCAAAGCCTGCATTTAACAACCACCGTATTTCAAGACTAAACCTTATAAAACCTTGCGTGCATGAACCAAAGAGAAGAATATCTCGTCGATTTAGGGATTTTTACGTAAGACTCCGGGTTTCAGCAGACATACTTTTCTGAAATGTTTACCATTTAAAATATCACGCGCGATGTTGTTCCGTACTTAAAACCACCCACAGCTGACACAAAACGACAATGTAAACAGGAAAGCGTCGGGTGTGTGAGTAGGCTGGGGCTGAGTTTCCAAATACGGAACGAGACGTCACACGAGAACGAGATTATTTCGAACGTAAACAATGCAAATGTTGGATATTCACATTCCTCTGACAGTGGCTTTTCGAACGCTGACAATATTAGCATTTCTCTGCTCTCTTTGGTGAGTTTTCGATGCAGTTTTGGTATTTAAGGTTTGTTCTATTGAAATATGGTAGCTGTTTATGCAGGCATTGCATGATGCCTTTAGAAACCTCTCCAGAAAAGTGTGTTTGTGATCCTGCCGATTCCTAAAGGCACAGGAATCGTGGCTCTATGGTAGGTATGGTACACACTAAAGGCACAGGAATCGTGGCTCTATGGTAGGTACGGTACACACTAAAGGCACAGGAATCGTGGCTCTATGGTAGGTACGGTACACACTAAAGGCACAGGGATCGTGGCTCTATGGTAGGTACGGTACACACTACCATAAGAGCCATGATTCTCACGTCTAGGTCAAGACATGAAGAAGCTGGTTAACACATACTGGCACATTGAGCAACTACAGATTTAGGTCATTCAAGCAAGCGAACAGTGACTTCAGTAATAAAATGGTGAAATTTTACCTAGAAACATGTACATGAAATTTGAGCAGTTTCAGACAAGATGTTACTGCAGTTTCAGACAAGAATATGTTACTGCGGTTTCAGACAATTACTGCAGTTTCCGACAAGATGTTACTGCAGTTTCAGACAAGAATATGTTACTGCGGTTTCAGACAATTACTGCAGTTTCAGACAAGATGTTACTACGGTTTCAGACAAGAATATGTTACTGCGGTTTCAGACAAGATGTTACTGCAGTTTCAGACGACAAGAGGTTACTGAAGTTTCCATTTCTATTTTTCACAATGATGGCCATCTGCATGATCCACTATCACCATGTGAAATTTGAGCAACCGGCTGCTATATGGACAAACTGCCAGACACTATTCTATAATCCCTGCTGGCTTATGGCCGTAGAGCTAAAAAAAATAATTTCAACACAAAGGTACATGTATTACAATTAACATGTCGCCAGTTGTCAATCATTTATCCAGAACGATACCTACGACAAACAACAGCACGTGTGTAAAGCATGTGCAACTATGTTATATAAACTATTGTCAATATACTACGACATCAACAATAGGGCGGAGATAACTAAGTACTGGCAACATGTCAATTATACCAAAGAGCCAAATTTGCATTTTAAAACTAGAAATGGACAAAGGCATATATGGCAGCACATAAACGAAGGTATAATGGATATGTGTAATAATGTTGCATGTTCACTTTAGGAAGCACAACTGAAATTTATTAAACATTAACATCGCAATATAAACAAAACTTTTTGGCAGGTATCATTATATACAAGTGAAGATAAAACTGACATTTTAAAATGATGTTACAAAATACCGTGAGTTCACTTCTCCCATGAGCTGAGATTAAAGGGACACTTAGCAATCTGGGAATATTCATGAAGAATTAAGCTTATTACTTCCATATATTTATCCGGTATCAGTTTGACTTAAAAAACCTCCTGGATACAGTGTAATTAAATAAAAGAAATTACAGTTTTTAAGTTTTCATACTTTTTCGTTATTTTACCATACATTATTGTTGAAAAATAATCAATTAGTAATCTTAAGAACAATTTGCTTTGAACTATATAAGTTATTATTAACAAAGAGTTGCCGGAAGATAATATAATTAAGATTGCTACGTGTCCCTTTAAAATCAAATTCTCTGTCGGATAGGATAACCATATGTTTTGGATGTAGACTTAAGCCCAAGTATGCAAATTTCAATCACAAATATTTCTAAAAGTTTAAAGGATAAGCGTTCATGACAACCTGCTATGAAAAAATAAGATAAATACTAATGAATAGCAAATGCATAAGACTGTTCAACTTTGAAGGTCAGGGGAATATTTGTGAACGAAAATTGAGTACTTGAGCTCAAGTCTAAGAATAGTTTGAAGAATGGTTGGTGAATTCCAAGCCAGATCACGAAACTCTTTATTTTAATATTACTCAAAGGGACTGAATTGAACTGAACTGGATTTTATGGCACAATATTGGTTATACAATGCCAAGACAGATGTTAACTTCCTGAATCATTGCTTCAATTACATTGAGGCAAGGCTTTAGAAACTAACAACCACTGTAGAAACAAGAGTTACTGAAACTCCAATTATCCTGTAGTACAAACACGCATTTATAGAGCGGTAAAATCAGTTTTTTCCATTTTGTAAATCTATAAAATTATTGAATTCAACTCAACATAATTGTTATTATGCCAAAATAATATTGTTTCAAAATTATTAAATATTAGTAAAAATTCAAATTCAGTGAGTAGAAAAACCAGCATTATGCTGCAAGTTTTTTTTAGAACAGAGATTGTCATGTGTCGCATTATACTTATTACACAATTATACGCTTCGTACATCATGAGGAGTCCAGTGCCAGTATTCATGTAGCAACTTCAGTAGAAAATATTACTTAAGTCATAATTTAAGACTTTTAACATATTTTCAAATACCGGTATCCTTATTAACCTCTCAGCGACATTACAAAGCATCTATTTTAAGATAAACTTTTAGCTGTGGGTTTTATTAATCCATAGCATTATGAAGAATATTTAAGGCGCACCAACACATGAAAAGGTTATATGGCGCCTAACAGGCATGAACATGCCAGGCTCATCTTCCATGTACATCGAGATAAAATATGGAAAATGGGCCTAGAACCTTCTCACCCCGAACTGCAGAGTTGCTGCAAATTCTATCGTAGAAACTCCATTTACGCTGGAGCCACGTTATTGTTTTTCTGCCACTGCTCTTTTGATGCGAGCGAGATAGCACCTGCAACAATGCAGGGATCATGATGAAGACCTTTAATGAACATGAACAAAAAATGATAAAATGAACATGAATTTGGGGGGTTTTCTACCCCTCTCCCTACCCCTCCAAAGGGATCTGCAGTGGCCCTATTCTTTGCCCCGTGACCAAACGAGGGCCCCCGGGAACCACACGGGGCGTTTAAAATATTAATAAATTTTTACTAACTTTTGACTTAAGATATTGCTAAGAAGCTTTATTGATTGAATTGGATTTTATAGTCGCACCAACAGCTAAGGTCATATGGCGACTTTCCAGCTTCCATTGGTGGAGGAAGACCCCAGGTGCCCCTCCTTCAATTTTCGTGCACGGGCGGGCACCTGGGTGCACGGGCGGGCACCTGGGTAGAACCACCGACGTTCCGTAAGCCAGCTGGATAGCTTCCTCACATAAAGATTCCTAGGCCCCTGAGGGATCGAACCTACAGCGGTGAGGGGCAAGTGATTTCAACCACTCGGCCATGGACGCCCCTAAGAAGCTTTATGAATACGGACCCAGATATAGAATTACATTATCTGTTAAATAAATTATACTGGGAACGGAAAAGGATTTAGTATCATTCTTAACGATATTATCACAGAAAAAAGATTTATACAACAAGAAATGTCGTTTAAGTGACAATTGCCCCCAAAGTGACCTTTGACCTCTAAGTGTGACCTTGACCTTGGAGCCACTGACCTGGATTTTGTCGTCTTGTTGTGGTGAGCACTTGTGCCAAGTTATTTGAAAATCCGTCAATGAATGTCAGAGTTATTAACCGGACATGAAAGCACTTGATTTTGACCTCTAAATGTGACCTGGATTTTGTGCGCGACACGTAGTCTTGTTGTGGTAAGCAATTGTGCCAAGTTATTTGAAAATCTGTCCATTATTGTCAGAGTTATTTACCGAACACAATTGTACATACGAACAGATGGACTGACGGACGGTGCGACTACTATATGCCACCCTTCGGGGGCATAACAAACCAGGTAATACAGTACACTATAAAAAGTGTATAAAAATAAATGTAATAAGAAATATTATAATTTACTAAATCTTAAAGCAGATACTGGTAATATATATACTGGTAATATATATACTGGTAAGGTAATATATATACTGGTAATATATATAGCATATAATTATAAATACACCATTTACAATATTACAGAACTAATTTTTAATTGGAGTGTTTTATAAAAACAATAGCAAAGTGAATTGTCAAACATTTCACAATGATCTGTAATCTTACAGATCAAACATTGCATTTTCAATTCACTAAAAATATAATGGAATGGTTTTAAAGCTGTTCACTCTATACTTCAAATGGTACCAACTGAATAATGGGTAAGGAATTTTCCTTGGATGAATATTCAAGTACTTAGTCCAGAAATTGATGCATAAAATATCTATTTTTTATCTAGCATTCATACAGTTAAAGGGACACTGTCCGTAAGTAAGCAGAGATTGAGCATAACCAAATAACAGTCTGACTTTTATTCAGTGAAAAGTATACATGAAAACATGAGCATAGACCCTAAGTTTGTAGTAATATATTCGAGAGTTCGAAAAATAGAAGCTTTAATTATTATTTGTAAATAAAGTGGGACCCACAATATTTACCTTTTCTACGATCACGTGACTTCCATTAGCGCATTAGGTTTTCACCATAGTACGTATTGCGTAATATGTATAGCCCGCTTAGCTCGGTCGGGAGCGATGGACAACTTCAAGCTCACGCTCAGTATTATTACCGCGAGTGTATTTTCAGTTTGGGCTGCGAGTTCAAACGACCAAAGCCGTTTATCTTTTTTTGTACCGCGATTGAATTCCGTCAAACAATCTTGCTTTTAATTAGTAAATATTCAATAATGTTTAGTGTGTAATGTTTGCAAAACCAACAACGGTGAGGGGCAAGTGATATTTTTGGACCTGATGATAAATATCACACCTCCTATATTTGTTGATACCTTATAGTATTTATTACATTAATTAAACTAAGGCATTACACAATAACTAAAGAACACAAAAATATTAACTACTAAATAAAGTCGTAATAGAAGTTTTTAAGTGTAGAATTAACAGCTTTAAAGGCATTTCAGCAAATGGAGGTTCTATCAGGAGTTATATCCCTTTGATGTTCGATGTTCTTAACCACAAGACAAGAATTTAAATACTTGGAACTATTGTCAGAATAGATGTCAGATTCAACAAAATGATTAAATACAACAACAGTGTTTTTGATCTTCGATAACTAGCCAATCAGAAATTTAATACATTTATATATGCAAATTATAATGAGCCAATGGGAAAACTTTTATTACAATTTATATATGCAACAACAACAGCAGATTTTGATTTTTAATCATGAGCTGATGAGAAAACTTTCATTTCTTTATAAATGACTACGTGACAATAACAGCATTTTCTAATTTGTGATCACCAGCGAATGAGAAAACTTTCATTACTCTATAATGGCTACAAAACAACAGCAGCATTTTCAGATCATTCATAATATGTAAATTGGAATGCTTCGAAACATAAGGCGTACTACATCTGTGGATCACATGATAGCACGCTTCATCACATATCTCACGGCATCAGACAGCACAATGCTATATTTTCAATGATATAATAGAGGTACAACTTAAGGTTATGTCGTCATGTTTAGTCACTTCGCAGTCATGCTTATTTTCTTTTAAATTCCGTTTCTAAACCTACCGATGATGAGGTATATATATAGCTTACATATTTTGAGAATCTAAACTCTTTAGACACAATATAAACGGTTTTAAACAGCCAGGCCAAACCATGAAAATGGAGCATCGAATTAATTCATTTTTTTGCTGATTCATTCACGGGTATTGTTAGAACCCGTTAATAAACCTTTACTTTTAATCGGCACATATGTATATTATTATATGACCAGAACACATATGATAGAGTTTTTATACATGGTTGTGTAGCAAAGTTTTGCCGTTATTTGGTAGGTTAGTTTCTTTAAACTCGTAAACATTTATATGATCATTTTTGACAACTTGTTTAATAAATTCAATAACAAGTGAGCACTCGTGTAAGATAGTAAAATATTACTTAAATGGTGTGCTCTGTTAATACATTTTTGAGACAAGGTTCTCTACAATATAGATGGTCACCGGGAAAGTAGTCATTTATTTGAATTGGATTATTCATAAAATTTACATTTTCACATTATAAATACTTGTTAATCTACCAGTTTCACGGGTATACAATATTTGTTGTTCCTTTTCCAGTAGAAGCAAGTCATAATAAGTATGTAATTGACAAATGAAGGTGTCGACTTCTGGAATGTAGAAGTACACGTATCTTCTAAGACTTCTGGAATGTAGAAGTACATGTATCTTCTACGACTTTTTCACAACAAACGTTCCTTAAACAACCAAGTACACGACTGTAATGAATCTACATTAAATGCCAAGATGTGTCTCTGTCAATGCAACTTGATAAATGAATTGAATTTTATGGTTGCACCAACAGCTAAGGTCATATTGTGACTTGCCAGCTTTCACTGGTAGAGAAAAACCTCTAGGTAATTTTAGTGCACGAGTGAACACATGGATAGAACCACCAACATTCCACAAGTCAGCTGGATAGCTTCCTTACATAAATATTCCTAGTTCCATGAGGGCTCAATCTCTCCGTGGTGAGGGGCAAGTCATTTAAGTTAGAGACTAAGCACTCCTGCAACTTGATAAAGACACACAGCAAGACCTCAGACAGCAGGACCAGACTGTCCCAATGTCAGTGATGATAGGTGTTGGGCCGACCTTCTCTACCTGGGGAGGATACCATTCCATATATAGGGAGGATATCATGTTGGACCAACTTTACCTACATGGGAGGACATCATCTTTGGCCAACTTTCCCTACATGGGAAGATATCATGTTTGGCCAACTTTCCCTACAAGGGGAGGATACCATGTTGGCCCAACATTCCCTACATGGGGAGGATATCATCTTGGGAAAAACTTTCCCTACATCGTGAGAATACCATGTTGGGCCAACTTTCCCTACAAGGGGAGGATACCATGTGGAGCCGCATTCCCTACATCGTGAGAATACCATGTTGGGCTAACTTTCCATACAAGGGGAGGAAACCATGTGGAGCCGACATTCCCTACATGGGGAGGATATCATGTTGGGCCAACTTTCCCTACATGGGGATGATACCAAGTTGGGCCAACATTCCCTACACGGGGAGAATACCATGTTGGGCCAACTTTCCCTACATGGGCAGGATACCATGTTGGGCCATCATTTGTCCAATGTTGTAATGATGGTTGGGATATGTTAAAATCATCATCTATGTTTTTATTATATTGTGCTTAAATGTAACATTCCATCAATATTATGTAATCATTTTTTAAAAAATTTGAATCAAAAACTGTGGCACAGAAAGGATGATCACTGGGGCTGATCAGATATCAGTAACTCAAATCAATACTTATTTCCGAATTTGATACAGCACAGGAGTATTATTTTAATACAAAACAATGAGCAAAGTCAAATCATGGACCTATAACTAATATCTGTGTTATTAGGTCTGTGGTCAAATTAAAAAAATGGATTCCAACAGACATGTCTCTTATCTCTCCACTAAACTGACCAATTGTGTTTGTCATATATCAACATAAACATGTGCAACATTTTATAGAAAAAAAGGGAAGTTCAGGATCTGTTACTCGTGCATTATCATTTCATAACATCTCCGTCTCGCCTCAAGATTATCAATAATGTCAAACAACCATTCATGTTAAGTTGACAAATTCTGGATTTTCAACTGATTCATGAGTTGGCGTCATTACTAGATTCATCACTTCAGATACAGAAGATTGCAGTGCTGTCCATGAAGTACAAGTAGAAACATGGAAACGTCAAAAGTCGAACAGAAAACATCGCATTCACAAAACTCGGCCATCAAGTATTTTGTTCATTTTAAATTCGAAAGCATGGGGTGACTGTAGTGTAACTGTTAGCATGACAGTTTTGTGATCCAGGGCTCGCGGGACAAACGCTGGCTGGACCGAATTTAGATAAATTATAAGAATACTGCAGACAAGGATTTCCCACCTCACCAGTGAAGTGGAAGCGATTTTGCCACAATTGGGACTATAAATCTTAGGAAAACACACAAACTAGATATGTGCTCCCTTGAGCAATACATCACCTTCCAAGTAGTGTAGGACATGACATATCGAGTAAATGAATTGAATTGAATGTTGTTTAACGGCTCATCAACACAGTATAGGTTATTTAGAGCCGCCCCAGAGAGAGGGGAAGGATACATAGGAATCCGGGAACCTGCTCTACTCTTATTATCGAAAAGATTCCTATGGTTCTTTAACGTGCTCGGAGGATAGACCGATACACGGGACCGCCCAGTTTACGTCCCCATCCGACGGACAGGGCTAAGGGAAAGTGTCTTGCCCAAGAACACACCGACGGAACTCAGTGGCACCACGGAGGATTGAACCCGGGGCCTCCGGTTACAAATCCGCCGCGCTACCGACTGCGCCATGCCAGTCCTCTCGAGTTAATGAAGAACTATGAAAAAACAACAACATTATACCCATATTAACTCAATGTTAAAATGACAAAATGACATTTGAACATAGAATTTGACCTTGACCGTTACATAATGCTAAGGTCACGTGACCAATGTCATGAAGTGCATGTATTAAATGTTTTATGAAGAAATATGAGAACATGAACAAGTCATAGCCAACAATAAGTTTTGGTGTGTTGCCGAATGGACAAACGCAAGACGACAGACAAACTGATCCGAATGTATCTCTCTTATCTTCACAAAGGGCGACACCTCGCGTTTTCTTTAAAAAGAGTGACACAATAATTAGAAAGCATATATTCCTTACTGTATAGATTTAGTTTGAAGCTTGTACAACACAGTACACCTGACACACATCATTCAAACCAAACACTGAATAGTATATATATTAACTAATTCTTCTTTTGTCCATCATGAACCATTGTCTCGGCATACTGCATATAAATCTATACAATGTGTGAAGCTACCAGAACTAGTGACACACAGAGCTATATACCGTATTTCCCATAATAATAGGGGCCCTCCCCACGCCCACATATCACCCACTCACCCCACACCCACCGTTTAAAAACAAGAGGTCCAAATGGCCCTGAGTCGCTCACCTGAGACTTTTTGCAAAGAGGAAAAAGTAGTTGATTATTAGATTGAACACTTTGTACGATATAAGGTAAAGTTGCAAAACTTTGTTCTTCGTATTTACAGAGAATGTTTGTATGGAAATGGATGGATAGGAAACCTCGGGGCACAGCCAATTTTTACCCTAGGAACTTCATTTGTACAACTTTTATAGTATATATAACTCTATGAAAAACTGTGACCCCTCGGGAGGGTCCAAATTAGACCCCAGGGTCTGAACAAACTTTGTAGAGGAACATAAGCTGATAATAAAGTCAAAATATTAAACCTTTAGCTCTTGTAGTTTCAGAGAAGTGTTTTTAAGTTTTTCCCGATATCAGTCTATGTAAAACTGTGACCCCTGGGGTGGGGCCAAATTTGACCCCAGGGTCACCATTTGAACAAACTTGGTAGAGGACAATAAGCTGATGGTTAATTCAAAATATTAAACCTTTGGCTCTTATAGTTTATGAAGAAGATTATTGAAGTTTTTCCCTATATAAGTCTATGTAAAACTGTGACCCATGAGGTAGGGCCAAATTTGAACAAAACTTTGTAGAAGATCCATAAGCTGTCAATAAATAAAAAATATTAAACCTTTATCTCTTTTTTTTTCTCTATAACTCTATGTAAAACTGATTCAACAAGGGCCCCTAAGCTCCCAATTAAAGAAAAATGAACCAAGGTTTCTTATGAGAAAAAAAAAGTATATAAAAAAAAATTGAAAAGAAATTGAAAAAAAAAAATCAATTAAAAAAAAATTCAATTGAAAAATAAAGAATTTGAGAGGAAGATTTTTTAAGGTTTTGACCATATATGGTAATGGCGGCCATCTTGGATGTTGTTTGACCTAATTTGTACAACTTTGGAAGGCAATGATCTCAGCATCGCCCACGTGGAATTTGGTCAAAATTGGTCAAGTGGTTTCTGAGCAGATGCCCTATAATAAGTCTAAGTAAAACATGTAAAATTTCCATATACAAAGTTTGGAACTCCGGGGCACAGCCATTTATGACCGTATGAACTTTGTTTGTACAACTTTTGCAGTCTAGGAGTTGGCGATCATTTATATATAACAAAAACTGTCAAGATCTGTTAAGCGGTTCTAGAAGATTTTTTAAGGTTTTGACCATATATGGTAATAGCGACCATCTTGGATGTCGCATTGACCTAATTTGTAAAATGTTGGAATAATTTGACCTCAGTATCATCCATGTGAATTTTGGTCAAAGTTGTCCAAGGAGAATTGATGTTAGTTGTACGGACGGATGGACAGACAGACAAAAAGCAGTCACAATAGCTCACTTTGAGCCTTCGTCTCAGGTGAGCTAAAAACAACAATTTTTTTTTTTTTAAATCAAAGATCATCAAAATTCAATATCGGTACATTCTTGATCTTTTATCTTTTGTACACAAAAAAATTCCCTCTAAAACATCTAAATTCGATAATTTTTTATTTTATTTCACATTTTGCATAGCACCCGGGCACTACTATTAGGGGCAATACGGTAATGGAAATTCTACTAAAATACTGGTAGTATATGGTGCACAATGTTTATTCAATTTGTGAACTGTTTTCATAACTGTTCATTCATTTATAGTCCATTCATATTCTGAATTAAACATACTCTTTTCATTCACAACAGTCTATTAAATCATTTTAAAATTATTTCATATTTTTAGTTTCAAGAAACTCATTACTCAATGAGAGATATAAGGTCTGAATCTCTTTTTTACAGTAATTTATACACCCAATCAGTTCTCAGAACTGGTTGAGTGAAAAGATGTGGCATCACAACATCCCCACAATAATAGGTGATGTCATCATACCAGGAAGTGATGTCATGCTCTACCAGAAAGTAATGTCATGGTAGAAGCAATTATTTTTTAATTGATTTTTAATATGAATGAACCATTCCGTTTGGGTTGATTTAGCAAAAGTGGAGAGACTCAATCCATTCTAAGAACGGCTGAGTTTCTACTTACTCTACACTGAGTAATGAATTTCTTGAAATCAAGAATCACAAAATTCTAAATATTACATAATTCTAAAATGAGTTAATAGACTGTTTCATATAATTATGTCAAAAGAATTATTTGTTTTATAATCCATTCTTCACTGTTGGAATGAACTCCTGTCAGTCTTGTTTCATTTACATAAACCTATTCATCACACTTTGGTCACTGCACAACAAAACTTGTATTTTATTATTGCAGTTAATGTTTTAATGATTTTATCATCACTTCTGATATCGCGAACAATCTATTAGTTTGCTGTTAAACAACTGCGCCAGGTATGCACGTGTATCACGTGACGCTCACACAGTTGGGTAGTTCCCGGTATCCATTAGTCCGTTGAGAGTTTTGCCCAGTTTCACAAACGACGGTCTTCGCTCAGGTTCCTGAAGTGAATTAAGGAAATGAATTGAATACTATTGCCAGATATGAATCTTACTGTATAAGCATACATGTATATAAACAAGAATGGACCAACACTTGGATCTGATATTAATTAATTATGGCTAAGAATAACAATTATTTATTTCCAATTGAAGTCCACAGGTCACACAAGCATAAGAGATTATCCGTCCAGGAATACACACTTATTATTTTTTTGTTTAACACTTCCCAAAAATATAAATCACAGACATATTAATAAACAGATAGGAAACTTCCCATCTTAACCAATGAGGTAACCAAAATATCACGTGGCACCTTAACTTTTCCTTCTATCTTCTCTCTCAATTATTCACCGATTTTGATGAGAATACATCCAAAAGATTCATATGAATAGCAAAATGGTATTATAATAATTTATGTTTATTTTCACAATAAGAAATTGTATAAAAAAATGTTTAAAGTTTAAAATGTCATCATTTTTCGCTTTTCTCTTAAAAATCAATGGTTTGACATAGTCAAAACTTCCATCGAACTCCTTTTTTGCTCTCTTACATAGAGAACAAAATACTATCATTGGAAAGAACATTCAATTTGTGATGGTATTTGGCTGGAATGAAACTTGTATTTGTAAAACTCTTCATGATATGTGTGTTTAAAGTTGGGAAATATTTTGTGAAATGTTCGAACTGTGCCACTTGAAATTTACACAATTTTCATAGTGTCCAATCTATTTGTTATTAGTTCTGTGTATAAATATATGTGTGTGCAATATCTATATTGGCTGCATAAAGGTCTTAAGACTGATTATTTCAAAGCTGTTAATCAGCTGAATGAGGATGTCTTAGATGTTAACCCTTAATCCGCTACATAGATATAATGGACTGTTCTTTCTTTGAATTAAGACCATTCCATTTATGTGACAAAGGGGTGTTTTGGGGGAAATGACTGATCAGCAGCCAGACATTGTACCTGATCAGCCTGCGAGTTACTTGCCCTGGAATGTTTTATCGGCATTAATAATGATGAAAATAAACCTATTCATCACAATTTGAGATTTCAATTTTCTTCATTATTTTACCAATTTTTTAACTATTTTATTGGTGCAATATTATAAAAAGTTACTTATATGTAAAATATGTTTTTTTACGAGCGCCGCAAATTGAGTTTACAATGGATGCAAAGGCTATTATGGTCTTGCTTAGCAGGTTAAAGGGACACATGGCAATCTTGAGTTTTCTTCGAACATTAAAATTTGCTCCTTGATTAACTTATCCTGCATCATTTTTACTTTAAAACTGCTTGCATATAATTAAATAAAAATTTGAGATTTCAATTTTCTTCATTATTTTACCAATTTTTTAACTATTTTATTGGTGCAATATTATAAAAAGTTACTTATATGTAAAAACAATTTGCTTAGAACTATCCTAACAATTAATATTAACGGGACGCCGTCAGTTTTTAAAAAATCAAGATTGCCGATTGTCCCTTTAAGGGTTAACAAGAGATATATGAATGGTGAATTACAGATCATGTTTGATGAGTTAAATGTAGATATATCCTGTGAACAGATTTTTAAGGCCATACAACAATTACAAACAAAAGTAGAAGGCCCGTTTTGTTGTAAATAAACTATTAAAAACGATAATCTGGTAATGAAATATTGTTTTCGTATTAAGATCTTATATTTAATACCATACTCGACTCAGCACAATGAGTTAATTATTTACTCAAAGTTTAAATAACAGATTAGGTCGAAAAATATCATTAAGAAGTAAAGTTGAACAGCCAATAATATTTTTGTTTTACATACCCGGTATCCTAAATAAATCATTATTTAAATGAAGTAAGAAAAGCTGTATGTATTGTACACCTTAACATGCTAAATTGATGCAGTTGAATGTTAAATCTAAAGTCAAATATGATAATTGCTTAAGGAGTGAATCTACCAGGCATGAGACAAGGGTGTTTATCTCTACATGTTATCCAGGCATGAGACAAGGGCAGTGTTTATCTCCACATGTTATCCAGGCATGAGACAAGGGTGTTTATCTCTACATATTATCCAGGCAGGAGACAAGGGTATTTATCTCTACATGTTATCCAGGCATGAGACAAGGGCAGTGTTTATCTCTACATGTTATACAGGCATGAGACAAGGGCAGTGTTTATCTCTACATGTTATCCAGGCATGAGACAAGGGCAGTGTTTATCTCTACATGTTATCCAGGCATGAGACAAGGGCAGTGTTTATCTCCACATGTTATCCAGGCATGAGACAAGGGTCAGTGTTTTTTTTCTCTATTTTGGGAACATAGCCCATGGCGTTGGAATTGGGAATTTTAGCGCGATTTTTCATAAAATTGGGAATTGTAGCGCGATTTTTAATAAAATTCGGAAAAATATAAAGTAAAGCTTTCCTTTCATAATTATATCTTTAATACTGTTTTTTGTACACCAAGATAAACAGAAGAATTTATAAGCTTTTGAACCCCAATCCAATGAACCCCAATCATTGGATTGGGACACTAAAAAAAAAAAAAAAAAAAAAATATTTTTTTTTTTTTTTTTTTTTTAAATTTGGAATTTTTTCCTCTTAATTGGGAAAAAAAGGTATGTTTTGGCATTGGGAATATGACCGAATTTCGGCTATAAAAACAGCCAAAAAAAAACACTGAGGGTGTTTATCTCTACATATTATCCAGGCATGAGACAAGGGTGTTTATCTCTACATGTTATCCAGGCATGAGACAAGTGCAGTGTTTATCTCTACATGTTATACAGGCATGAGACCAGGGTGTTTATCTCTACATATTATCCAGGCATGAGACAAGGGCAGTGTTTATCTCTACATTGATTGATTGAATTGGTTTTTATAGTCGCACCAACAGCTAAGGTGATATGGCGACTTTCCAGCTTCCATTGGTGGAGGAAGACCCCAGGTGCCCCTCCGGGCAATTTTCGTGCACGGGCGGGCACCTGGATAGAACCACCGACGTTCAGCAAGCCAGCTGGATAGCTTCCTCACATAAAGATTCCTAGGCCCCTAAGGGATCGAACCTACAGCGGTGAGGGGCAAGTGATTTCAAGTCAGAGACGTTAACCACTAGGCCACGGACGCCCCCTTATCTCTACATGTTATACAGGCATGAGACAAGGGTGTTTATCTCTACATATTATCCAGGCATGAGACAAGGGCAGTGTTTATCTCTACATGTTATCCAGGCATGAGACAAGGGTGTTTATCTCTACATGTTATACAGGCATGAGACAAGGGCAGTGTTTATCTCTTCATGTTATACAGGCATGAGACAAGGGCAGTGTTTATCTCTACATGTTATCCAGGCATGAGACAAGGGCAGTGTTTATCTCTACTTGTTATCCAGGCATGAGACAAGGGCAGTGTTTATCTCCACATGTTATCCAGGCATGAGACAAGGGCAGTGTTTATCTCTACATATTATCCAGGCATGAGACAAGGGTGTTTATCTCTACATGTTATCCAGGCATGAGACAAGGGCAGTGTTTATCTCCACATGTTATCCAGGCATGAGACAAGGGCAGTGTTTATCTCTACATGTTATCCAGGCATGAGACAAGGGCAGTGTTTATCTCTACATATTATCCAGGCATGAGACAAGGGCAGTGTTTATCTCTACATGTTATACAGGCATGAGACAAGGGCAGTGTTTATCTCCATTTTATACCTATTTAAACGACCTGAAAGAAGAGTTTATAACATCTAGGGAGTGGAAGGAGCTAATCAGTTGAATACTAATGATTAATGTATGCAGATCATAGCGTGTTTTCTTTCCCCAGAGAACAAACTTTAAGAGAGTTTGCAAAAAGGATTAGCAGAATATTGCGAGATTTGGAACAATCTTTTTTTTTTTAACTTTAATTTTAGCCTATGTTAGGTCATATAATTATGATCGTTGATTTTTTTTGGTAGAGCAGACAATTTTTCCTGGGTAGAACCAGCAATGTACTACTCCCGCCATCCGTAAGAATCAACACTTTCTCATTTAACAAAACGAGCTCCCAGTGGGTTTCGAACCCACAGCGGTTAGAGGCAAGAAGATTTTATATGCAGCGTCTTTACTATACTGGTCACAGAGGCACTGGATATTAACAATGATTATTTAAAAAATCAAAATGAAAAACTCTGCAGTTTAGGGTGAGAAGGTTCTAGGCTCATTTTCCATATTTTATCTCGATGTACATGGAGGATGAGCCTGGCATGTTCATGCCTGTTAGCGTCATATAACCTTTCATGTGTTGGTGTGCCTTAAAACCCAATTCAATTCAATACAATTCAAAAACAAAAGGTCATGACTTTTAGAAAGGGAGGTATACTGCCGAGAAAAATGAGTTAGATATATCAATATTAATTTGGAAACTGTTAAATCATTTTGTATATCTGAGTTGTTTTTTGCACTACTGGAGGATCATTCACTGATACACAGCAGAATTTAGGCCATTATAACAAATATGCTAGATTCTTGTCCCCGATTTTTTAGTGCCGCCCGATTTTTTTTATTATTTACAGATGAAAAAAGTTTTTTCAGCGTAATTTTGTGAGCGCCGCAAATTCAATTTTCCGGGGCCGCGACGTTCCGTATTATGAACCTGTCCTCTATGTTAGACTTTCGGTACTTCCAGTATAAAACTAGAACTATCACTGAAGGTGATAAATACCACCGCAAACAAATTTTTAGAAAGATCAAGGACAATGACTGAGCCACACCAAAATTGTGTCACGTACATGCACACACAATTCTAATTCAAAATCTTTGTTTGTTTGTATGGTGTTTTACGTCATTTTCAACACACGTAAGGTTATGTATGACGGTCAATTTTTTGTGTTGGAGGCAGACCACCCACTTTTCCTGGGTAGAACCAGTACTGGACACCTCCCGCCATCTGTAAGAATCGACACTTCCTCACTTACAAGTCGAGCTCCCAGTGGGATTCGAACCCGCAGCTGTAGGTACTGACGTTGGTTTCAACATAATTTACACATTACGCAGAGGTGAAGGTTTACAATGCAACGTTGTTAACCATTCAGCCATGGAGATGCTCTGAATTGTAAAAGTAGTTCACAAGATTGCATATGCTGAATAAAGTAATGTTTACTACATGTAAGGGCAATAACTCTGCATGGAATTAACTGAGCCTCACCAAAATTGTGTCACGCAAAGTTTCAATTCAATATCTTGAAGTAGTTCACACCACAGTATTGCATATGCTGAATAGTAATTTTGACTAAGTTCAAGAGCAATAACACTGCATGGCACTGACTAAGCAAAAGAAAGATTATGTCAAGCACATATACCCTTCATTTTGATCAGGTATACAAAGTTTCAGTTAACATCTTAAAAACTGTAGAAGTATTTTGCTCCACAGGATTGCATATAATGAATATAGCTTTAAATTTTGACTAAGTTCAAGAGTAAGGCTGAAATGTTTACTAAATTCAGTAAACGTGTACACGAGGCGTTGTACACAAACCGTAACCGTGTACACGGACGGGGGATCCAGGGGCATGCCATGCCTCCCCTAGATTTTTTTGATTCTGAGACGCAATTTCCTGCATTCTGGGGTCCAAAATTGACATAAAACGTACTCAAACACTTAAAGCACTGTAAATCAAGTTGTTTTCAGAATTCAAAATTGGGACAATGTCGCCATAATCGGGACGGCTGGCAAGTATGGACTATTATAATGTGTAAATTATGTTGAAACCAACGTCAGTACTTGAAATTTCAACATAACTGAAAGCTGGCAACAATCCTAGTTACAAACTTACGACGTTACAAATCAAAATTATCAGCCGGCCACTCAAATATTTTCCAACTGTCAGCCATTGTGGGTCATGACATCAGACGAGAATCTCATGAAACTCTCGTTCTGTACTATGTTTTCCAAAAAAGGAGCATATTTCTATATTTGGAAACGTGTTGACATTTCGCGAGAAATGATAAAATCAACTGTATTGGCGATAATCTCAAATGAACTTTGATCATGCTGTCGTCATGATTTCATGGAATTACGAATTAACGATACTGTACTGAAATGTGTACGCACTACAAGTATGACAAACAAACCATGACGATAGAATACTCGTGTAACCACAAGTTTCAACAGACAGACAGACCAACAGACCGCTCGCCGCAGTGACTCCTATATACCCACTCTCAAACTTCATTTGTGGGGGTATAAAAATTGTATCGAAATACAAACAAATATGTTTTTCGTCATAAGTAGGATTGTGTGAGGCAGTTCCATAGTGAAGAAATGGTTTGGTTGTCAATTTCCTGACACAAACTCATTAAAAGAACTATACCATGAATTTATTTCTGGCTCGCTGGATAAAGAAGAGCCTTTGCCGCTGGAAAACATGTAGATGAATTGAATCACAGGTAGCCGGCACAGAGCTAGGATAGTGAAAGATGGACTTAGATGATTAAATAAATATGATATTAATAAATAAATATATATATACATATTATATACATGTATATCAGGGCTTCTAAAATTTTAAAATGCAAATCGGTCCAGGTTTTTAACTGCCGTAAGAATCGCGCTTATTTTGAAAAAATCACTAAAATCGCCGTACCCCACCCACCGTCAGCTGCACCATGATTTTTTTCCGTTCAGTCATTGATATAGAGAACTATTTAAAATGTATGTTTGTATTATATTTGTATTATTTCTAACTTACTTTATCACAATTTGTACATTTTAATGACTGACATCATGTCTTCGCTTTACTGAATGAATAATTTTCACTAAATATTAAAATTGTTGATCATTTGAGAAATTGAACCGGAAGCGTCTAATAAACCGGGTAGGTATAAAACGCGGACTAACACGCGCGGATTAGCGGATTATATACGATTTTACATAAATTTGAGTAATATCGTTTTTCATCAATTAGCTTAATTAATACCAAATGTTACGACTAACGCAAACAATTTCGGTCCGACTTAAAAAAAAAACGGTGTCAGGTTTGATCACTTTCCTTAATATTATACTTAAAGTTATTGTAAAAAAATAATCAAACAAGCAATTAACACATCTCGGTATTTTAATGACGCAAACAAATTTCAATCCCAGCTTTGGCCACTTAAAACAAAAAACCGACACAAGCAAACAGTTAACACCTTACGACTAACGGTATATCAAAGAAATCACAGACGGTAACACTGCTTCAGTGAACCGACAGAACGCGTGATATACTTTCACTGATCACACATCAAAGGCGTGCTACATGGCTATAGACTCTTCCGGAAAACTCCCTACTATCGGTAATGGTTTAGTCCAAATTGACCAAATTGACCTACTTTCGCACAGCGAGTGACAAACAATCGTGTTATGGATCAAAGAATATTGCCGCAAGGCATATTTCAAGGAGTGTGTAAGGTAATTGTAGACTTTTTAACGACCGATAGATAAAATATCTGGGACCGATTTTAACAGAGATTTTGAAAAGAAAATCGGTCCGAAGAAACAGAATTCGGTCTGGGGACCGACAAACCGGCGATTTTAGAAGCCCTGATGTATATAGTATATAATATGTATATATATTTTTGTTTTGGTCCAGAAATCAGCTAATTAATATTTTAATCACTGTTAGTCCATCTTTTACTATTATAATATGTATATATCTTTTTTTTTTGGTCCAGAAATCAACTAATTAATATTTTAATCACTCTAAGTCCATCTTTTACTATCCTACCTCAGTTCACCAAAATTCAGTGAAATTTCAGTGAAATCTGAAAATATTGACAAATCTAAGTAAAAACACCAAATTCAGTGAAATTAATTTTACAGTGAAATTTCAGTAGTGACATTTCACTAAAATTAATTGAATGAAATTTCAATGTGCTGCTGCTGATATCTCTCTCTCTCTCTACACATTTATTCATTTAGACAGGAGCTGGGATTCCGGGGGAAATTATATAGATAATTAAAGCCTGGAAAAAAACTCAATTTTAATGATTTTTCATTGTTTTATATCAAAAGACACAACAGGACCGCTAACTTGATATGTGTAGCAAGTTTTATATTAAGATAAATTGATTGGTTTTGGAGTTTGGAAAGAAAAATGGGATTATTTTACTATGACACATGAGTGTGATTCTGACAAAGAGTTCAAATAAAATGCACTCTCTTTTGAATTTTTGGCAGGAAAATGGCAACAACTGCAGATTTTCCTTGCACCATTTAATGATTAAAAGTAAGTGTTTTGTGACTATACTTACATTACTTATTGTATCAAAACATCTTATATATGTAATAGTTGTATTTGAAAGAGGAAAATTCTCAATGTAGCGAGTAGAAACAGTATTTTAAAATCAAACCCCTATTGTCATACATTTTCGCGGATTTGACCTTGTTTTTTTTTGTTGCTGATAGAAAAATGTTTTTTAGCACTGCAGATATTATTTGATTTCAGTATCATATGCAACATTTCACCAAGTATGATCAGGTCTTCTAAGTGATGTAGACTGAAGGTTGTGAATGTGTGAATTGTTCTTGAACAGTTGTATTGTCTAATTATTTCATTAAAATGTCAATTTCACTGAGACTTTACTGTTATTTTGACCAATTCTGCTGAAATTTCACCAACATTTCGCTGAAATGCACTGTTATTTGGCCCAATTCTTTCAGTGAAATTTCACCGCAATTTCAGTGAAATTCCAGTGACATTTCACCGTTATTTTGCCCAATTCTTTCAGTGAAATTTCACTGTTATTTCGCTGAAATTTCAGTGTACATTTTCACTTGTTCTGTGCCAGCTGCCTGTGTATTGAATGTCAAAGTGTCCGTCGGTCGAACAAAAATTGATGCAAATCATACACAGTGTGACCCCTCGTCCAAATTAGCCGATATTGTATCTTTTCTAGGTCCTTAGTAATAAATAAAACAAACAGTAAATAAAACATTAAAGCTTTTTACTGTTATATCTATTAAATACTGTACTTTAATATGATAAATCTTTTTAATTACAATTTTAAAACATAACCCTTTCCATATTATTAAATCAGGCTTTAGAAACTTCCCTTGGTGAGATTCAAACCTGAATTATATGGATCTCGAGTCCAGTGCTTACATACATGTAATCAACCTTTCTCTAGTGCCGACTTTTTGGGGGAATTTTTTAGTTGCATAAAAATAAAAAATAAAATTTCACCCCCCGCCCCTATTTTAACAAAATTTGGATGAGAATCTAGCACTTTTTTTATAATGGCCTTAACTGGACAAAGTCTTTAAACTTAACGCGTGGTTATATGTAAGTTTAAAAATACCACAGTTAAGCATTAATTAGACTTTAATTTGACTAACTAATCAGGCCAATCCTTAACTATAGCTGCCAGGCTTTTGTAAAGCGAATATTGTGGAGAGGGTATATATACAATTTTGCAAGCCACCATTAAATGTAAAACAAGTACCCAAACAGACTCGATTTATGGCGCAGTAGGCCACATTTCATTACAGACCAACATACTATTCCGTGTTGTCAAATATTGGTTTAAAATAAATTATAGTGATGAAACAAAGCTTATCATGCTAATCAGCCTAAAAATAAAACAAACTGGGCCTCACTTGTAAAATCATTTTATTACATTTTTATCGGTGAAAGAATATTCATAATCGCTAAATATTAATAACTAACTCAGAACACAAAAACAAATAACTGTGACGTTATGTTACGACGTCAAAAAAGAGTTGCTGACGTCGAAGTCATCCGTGAAAATGTTCAATAAAGTTAAAATCATGCATAAACTGAATTAAAACGTAATAAATAGATTATTTAACTGCTGTGTTAAGTTATAGGGAAATCCTTCACTCCATGGTAGGCATTTTTGTTTTTTCACTCACTAGCATACACTCGTTGTGAAAAGAACAACACATCTACCATCTCATGAATGATTTCACTATAATCGAAACAGTTAAATAATCTCCATATTATCAGACTTAGGATTTGGTTTAAACATATTTTATTTCCATATTATACAACATGCATATCTAAATAGTAAAAAGTTAATAGGGCTGGAACAAAAAACATAAACTTATAAAGTTCCTCTCTATGGGACTTAGGATTATTAAAATGTTTGGTTAAACCAGTGTGTGGTTAATGCATATGCATTTTTCACTATTCTCAAGTATCCTGTCCTCGAGGTACTTATAATGTCGAGGTATGTAGTTTTCCAAGACTATGAATTGAAATGACAGACGATCAGCCGGTGTGTACACTCAAAAGACTGATTAATTATTTGACGAGCTAAACACAAAATAAAATTCAGACTAAAGCTAAGTTATTATTTATTGAAGTCATACCTACCTATTTTATCAATTTTTGGCGTCGGGTCGATTTTTTACGATTATTTAGCCAAACAAATTGATCAATTAATGTTTTTTATACCAAGATGCAATGATAAAACTGCACCTTTGTCGATTGTATGACACAAAAAAACATTTATGTTTTGAAGTATAGTTTTTCCGCCATATTGTCATTTTGTATATTAATCTAATTCCCGTGATATTCTCGCGGGCGGTGAAGGCATTCATATTGCCCTCATCAAATAACTCCACTATCAACTGATAACATGGAGGGATTTTAGGAGTGGAACAAACTCTTCTCGGAGCATATTTAGGATTCAAAATTAAAAGATAAACAATTGGATGTTGTTCAGAGAATTGTGAGTGCCAAAAGTAAAAGTTAGTCGCAATTTTGATGTTGTCTTAATTTTGTTGGAAATATTTATCGCACAACCCGTCACAATCACGCGACTCTTGACCCGCAAAATAACAAATGTAGGAAATTTAATATTTTTTAACTTCGTCTGAAAACGGTCGACCGTTACAACTTTAAACCGATTAATTTAACAAATATTTCGGTTCAGATCGGTTTCATAAATCTATTTAGATGCTTGAAATGTTAATTGAATGCATACTTTTATAGATATTTTGACTTAAAACCAAGAGGGTTGCTCTTCTCCTTTCACGGGAGAGGAGATCCCCGTGTTTTTACTATAGAAACGCTCTGACCGTACACAGCCAGATGAAATGTCAAAATCGTAAAAAGGGCTGGTAAGGTTAGAGAAGGCTCGGATTAACTAATTGTGTGCAGTGCCCAAGAGTGGGGAATGTGTTGCTGTGGAAGAGGACTATAATTGGTGTTTACTTGTGTTGGATGGAAAGGAAGGAATATGCTTACCGAAAGGGCCTATACTGGTCAACCAGTGCTGGATGCGGGAGTAAGGAACAGGGTTACTGAAGGGGACTTAACTACTGAAGGGGTCTATAAGTTTACTAGTGCTGGATTGGAGAGGGGGGAACATGGTTACTGAAGGGGACTATACTGGGCAACCAGTGATGGATGCGGGAGCAAGGAACATGCTACTGAAGGGGACTATACTGGGCATTTACTAGTGTTAGATTGGAGAGGGAGGAACATGGCTACTGAAAGGGATTATACTGGGCAACCAGTGCTGGATGCGGGAGCAAGGAACATGCTACTGAAGGGGACTATACTGGGAAACCAGTGTTGGATTGGAGAGGGAGGAACATGGTTACAGAAGGGGATTATACTGGGCAAACAGTGCTGGATGGGGAAGTCAGGAACATGGCTACTGAAAGGAATTATACTGTGGTGCTGGATGCTGCAGCAAGGAAAAAGCTACTGAAAGGGACTATACTGGGAATTTACTAGTGTTAGATTGGAGAGGGAGGAACATGGCTACTGAAAGGGATTATACTGGGCAACCAGTGCTGGATGCGGGAGCAAGGAACATGGCTACTGAAGGGGACTATACTGGGAAACCCGTGCTAGATGGGAGAGAGAGGGGCATGGCCACTGAAGGAGATTATACTATGCAACCCGTGCTGGATGGGAGAGAGAGGGGCATGGCTACTGAAGGAGATTATACTAGGCAACCCATGCTGGATGGGAGAGAGATGGGCATGGCTACTGAAAGAGATTATACTAGGCAACCCATGCTGGATGGGAGACAGATGGGCATGGCTACTGAAGGAGATTATACTAGGCAACCCATGCTGGATGGGAAAGAGAGGGGCATGGCTACTGAAGGAGATTATACTAGGCAACCCATGCTGGATGGGAGAGAGATGGGCATGGCTACTGAAGGAGATTATACTAGGCAACCCATGCTGGATGGGAGAGAGATGGGCATGGCTACTGAAGATTATACTAGGCAACCAAAGCTGGGAGAGAGAGGGGCATGGTTACTGAAGGAGATTATACTAGGCAACCAAAGCTGGATGGGAGAGAGAGGGGCATGGCTACTGAAGGAGATTATACTAGGCAACCCATGCTGGATGGGAGAGAGATGGGCATGGCTACTGAAGGAGATTATACTAGGCAACCCATGCTGGATGGGAAAGAGAGGGGCATGGCTACTGAAGGAGATTATACTAGGCAACCCATGCTGGATGGGAGAGAGATGGGCATGGCTACTGAAGGAGATTATACTAGGCAACCCATGCTGGATGGGAGAGAGATGGGCATGGCTACTGAAGATTATACTAGGCAACCAAAGCTGGGAGAGAGAGGGGCATGGTTACTGAAGGAGATTATACTAGGCAACCAAAGCTGGATGGGAGAGAGAGGGGCATGGCTACTGAAGGAGATTATACTAGGCAACCCATGCTGGATGGGAGAGAGATGGGCATGGCTACTGAAGGAGATTATACTAGGCAACCCATGCTGGATGGGAGAGAGAGGGGCATGTCTACTGAAGGAGATTATACTAGGCATCCAAAGCTGGATGGGATAGAGAGGGCATGGGTACTGAAGGGGATTATACTCGGCAACCTGTTTTGGATGGGATAGAGAGGGGCATACCTAATGAATGGGGTTATACTGGGCAACCCATGCTGGATGGGGGAGTAAGGAACATGGCTACAGAAGGGGACTAAACTGGGCAACCAGTGCTGGATGGGGGAGTAAGGAACATGGCTACAGAAGGGGACTGTACTAGAAGATCAGTGTTGGATGGCGAGAGGGTATGAAGCTATTTAAGTGCACTATATTAAAGGGATTATACTTGGCAAGCAATTAGCAATAGCTATTGAAAAGGCACAGAACATGGGGAGTGGCAATTAGCAGGGCAGAAAGCGACAAAACACAGCAATATTCATGTCGACCCAAAGGACACATGTATGGAAAAAATCTATAATGATATAATAAAGGAATATTCCCAGGAGTCTTTAACATGTTTAACGAATCATGTCCTGGTATGGAAAGAAACAGTTAATGATCTAGAAAGTTTAAAAGTACTAGTAACTAACAAGAGGTCAATGACCTTGAAGCTCTTTGACGGATCAGTAGAGCTAAAAATATAGCATTGACAGACGTTTCAGAGCGTTTACCAGTACCTGATGCCTAACCAGTTTTCACTTGTAAAATTGAGTGATTTTAAGGCCAGATTAAGTTTGATATTGAAACTGCATAAAATATCCTAGCTAAAACAACGGGGAGGAGACTAACCTACAGGAAGTGATCATGCCATCAGGTTCATGGGGTACTAAAAAAAAAGGATGTCTAAAGTACTAAAGGGAAAATTTGATTAAGGACTGTGAATGTAGGTGTAGGGGCAGTGGTGGGAGTAGTTAAATACTAGTAATTGTAGGATCTATGTTAGTAACTACTTTTTTAAACAGTCTTGTAGATACTAGTTCTGCCCATGCTAATGAGACCTGTGAATAGTCTATGTAGCTGCGTGAAACCAGGCCTGTCCTCTGCATTCTGTGGAAAATAGTGAATATTGTTTAATACTGATATCAATAAACATCTACGTGACTGCACTGCAACAAAGTACAGCTGACAACTAGGTTGTCCGAACCAAGACGGCTGGGTTAATGAAGTCTCTACAATGCAGCAGACAAAACGGTCGTCTAAACCAAGATGGCTATGTTAATGAACAGTCTCTACACTGCAGCAGACAACATGGCTTTTGAAGGTGCTACAACCATGGCTGGGTTAATAAACAGTCTTTACAATGCAGCAGACGTGTTGTCTGACAGTGCTAGAACCAAGATGGCTAGGTTAATGAACAGTCTCTACAGTACAGCAGTCAACATGGCTGTCTGACAGTGCTACAACCAAGATGGCTGGGTTAATGAACAGTCTCTACACTGCAGCAGTCAACATGGCTGTCTGACAGTGCTACAACCAAGATGGCTGGGTTAATGAACAGTCTACAGTGCAGTAGACAACAAGGCTATCGGAAAATGTTACAACCAAGATGACTGGGTTAATGAACAGTCTCTACAGTACAGCAGACAACATGGCTGTCTGAAGGTGCTAAAACCAAGATGTCTAGGTTAATGAACAGTCTCTACACTGCAGCAGACAACATGGCTGTCTGACGGTGCTACAACCAAGATGGCGATGTTAATGAACAGTCTCAACAGTACAGCAGACTACATGGCTGTCGGAAGGGGCTACAACCAAGATGGCTGGGTTAATGAACAGTCTCTACACTGCAGTAGACAACATGACTGTCTAAAGGTACTACAACCAACATGGCTAGGTTAATGAACAGTCTCTCTACACTGCAGCAGACAACATGGCTGTCTGAAGGTGCTACAACCAAAATGGCTGGGTATCGACACTGCAGTAGACAACATGGCTGTCTAAAGGTACTACAACCAAGATAAATGAAACGCCAGTGTAACAGTTCTGAAGATAGCATCCGATTATTCACTGTCTGATAGAGGTTTATGACTGAGTAATGTGAGTTTGCATAATGCAATTATTTTAAGGTAAGTATTTGAAGGAGTATTTATTAATATATGTATAAAATGTTTGACTTAATAAGTTTAAACTGATTTGTTTTACATAAATTGTAACGAAAGCTCTCTGAACTTATTTTAATCACTCTCGATGTCTTCCTGGGTAGGACCAGTACTAAGCAAATGCAGATAAAGTGTCTTGCTCAGGGACACAACACATAACGTTAAGTAAAGACTGTATGAAAGATGAAGTCAATATATAGCATCTTTAAAATACACATGTAAATACAAGGGCCACAACTCAACAAACATCTTGAACAAATTAAGTAAAGTTTGGATGAAATATAAAATGTTTACAAGCCTCAATATAGCATTGTTCCTTGCAAATCAATTTTTATTAATATAAATATTTTGACCATGTTTTGTAAAGATTTGATGAATGACAATTAAGCTATAGACTACTGTTAACAAGGCAGCATGACAGACGACAGCATAGCTAAACATACTAAATTGAAAAATTACATGAAAATACCGTTTACAGTTTTATAGTTTAGATCTGGAAACAAAACATGTGCAGTACAGATGGACTGATGGACCCCATTTGTGCATATCCTGAAAAGTTGCAGCTGATTATTAAATTAATACATTAACACTCATTAGATGTCTGTTACTTTTTACAAATACCATAACCCTTAACTGCTTATAGTCACACACAAAGACTTAAATAACAAATTACTTTGAACACTTTTATCCATATCCACAATCACCACTTTCACTGACTAGAATTATTATAACGTAAAAATAGAAAAAATAAATGTGCCTATCTTATTATGAAAGCAAGAACCTCCATGCTGCAACAGTGTAGAGAAACCAGAGAGAAACCATAAGCTCTTCATTAATTTCAACAAAAAAAATAGTGGCAAATTGACACAGTTATGCTCATGATATGTGTGGAATTGCTTCTTACAATATAATGCAGGTGTTTTTTTTACAAATAGGGGAAGGCACCCAGGCCCTTCAGAGGGGAAAAACGCGCGATTTTTTCGATTTAGGGGAAAGAATTTCTTGCGGTAATTTTGCCAGTTGTGCGACATCGCTGAAAAAAGTTCACAAAATATACCGGAAACCACAACAGTTACTTCCCTTGTTATTAGTCATTGTCGTAAAGTGTTCTACGATAAACAATTGCGAAGCGTCGATGGCGATTTATTGTTTTTTTTGTCCATGATTTTTTTTTTTTAAAAAATAGGGGAAAAATGTAGGTTCCCCAGATAGGGGAAGACGCTGGATCGGCGTCAGTTATATAGTAAAAAAAACACCTGTAATGTGGCCCTGAAAAGCAATCCCAGCTGAGTTAGGTGAGTTGATAGAAAGCTTGTGTACAAGTATTGAAAGAATACGACAATGTTTATTAGAGTCTAATATCGAGTGGAAACCATTCCTCTAAAAAGGGGACAAAAAACTCATTTAAAATTATAAGTTCCAAGCTGAAAAGTAATCCTAGCTGAGGTCTACTGGTTTGCAAGCTTGTGCACAAATATGAAAAGAATTTGAGAAGATTTGTTCGAGTTACTAAGATAAAAAATCAATACACAATTTCAAGTAATACTTAGTGACCTTGACCTTTGATTTGTTAACCCCAACACTAATAAGGGTCTACCTCTAACAAAGATATAACTGCAGAGCAAATATGATTTCAATCCATATACATAGGCGTTCAATAAGCGTAAAAGATTTTTAGTAAGAAGTCACAGTGACCTTGACCTTTGACCTCTTGAAATCAATAGGGGTCTATCTCTATCAGAACTAGAATGTGATTTCAATACATGCAACTGTTCTTTTTTAAATGAGTGGAAACCAATCTTCATGACTGTGACCTTTGACCTTGACATTTGACCTATTTACCTGAAAATCAGTAGGGGTGTGCCTCATACCAAGATAATACTACATAATATGAATTTGATTCATGCAGACGTTCTTATTTAAATGAGCAGAACATCAGTTTTTATTAGAAGGTCAGTTACCTTAACCTTTGTCAATCATCGAGATGCACAGCAAATATGAATTCAATGCATTCAGCTGTTCTCTTTTAAATTAGTGAAAAACATCTGTCGACCTGCAGAGCTGTCACCCTTGCATGAAAACATAATACATACTGCTTTTTTCTTTCTCAAAATTGACAGGAAGTGACAAATGCCTGCATTAACTAAGTATCATCTTTTAAAGCAGAATCAGAGAATAGATATATTTTTTGTCTATTTCCACTGATGTTCTGTCTAAATTGTTAACCTTTACCTAATGGCTGGACTGAACAAACACAAGTCATGGCTTGTAATATTTTTTTGGTACACATTCACAGTCTATTGCAATCTTCAACTATCGTCCCAATGCCTGAATCTGTTCAGACAACACCACAGTCCTAATAACAAACAAAAACTTCCTATCTGAAACCAATGAAGAAGCCAAAATATCATGTGAATGAATGAAAGTCTTTATTTATCGAGGGTGACCCAATTAGTTTATACTAATCTTCCTTGGGGCCCTCTATAACAAATACAAGATACAAAAATACAAAATACAAGAAAGGCAAGATAAGATATATGTAAACATAATAACATTGTTGGTGGTGGTAGTGGCACCTTAGCGTTTCCTTCTAGCTCCTCTCTCAAGTATTCATTGATTTTGATGAGAATACATTCAACAAAAGATTTATAAGAAATAGCACAAGAGTGAAACGCCTGGTAGCGCTAAAGCCGAGTTTTCCAAAATGTGGAAGATGAGTGACTGTGTGTTTGGTGAAACTATTTAATAGAGCTTTTCTAGATATTGTTTTTTTGAGAGTGGGAGGATGCTTTAATGTTGAAAATCCAGTTTTTATTTTCAGCGCATGATGTTTGGTACATGTCAGCAACTTACTGTCCAAGTTTTATAATAATTGCACATGGCAATGCTGAGATATAAAAAACAAGAGATAAAATGACCTTGAAGCTACACTGATAGGTTTTTGATAGCTAGACCAGCATTCCTGTGAAGTTTCATGAAAATCCGTCGAGTAGTTTCAGAGGAGTAGTCATTACAAGTTTTAACTATGTAACTCTATGTAAACAAAGATGGCCGCTGGCAGCCATGTATAACATCGAATCAAAACAGTTTTCGACAAGGACCAACATCATGTCATGCTGATCATTTAAAAAAAAGGTCCCATATCAATATCACTAATAGTTTTCAAGAAGTGGTCGCTACAAACTTGTTTTTTAAAAATCTATTTTTAGCCGTGGCGGCCTTCTTGAATTTCCGGCTGACCTGAAATTTTGCTGGGATCAATAGAACATCAAGAGCAACATTCCTGTGAAGTTTCATAAAAAGCCTTGAAGTATTATCAGAGGAGTAGTCGCTACAAGTTTTTACTATATAACTCTATGTAAACAAAGATGGCCGCTGGCAGCCATGTTTAACGTAAAAAAACAACGGTTTTCGACAAGGACCAACATTATGTCATGCTGATCATTTTAGAAAAAGTCCCATATCAATATCACTTATAATTTTCAAGAAGTGGTCGCTACAAACTTGTTTTTTAAAAATCTATTTTTAGCTTTGATGGCTATCTTGGATTTCACATCAACATGAATTTTTGCTTGGATCAACTGGACTTCATGGGCAACATTTCTGTAAAATTTCATGAAAATCCATCCAGTAGTTTCAGACGAGTAGTCGCTACAAAAAAGTTTACAGATGGCAGACATCAAACCATGGCATAAACTTTGCTGATCTTTGATCAGTAGAGCTAATAATTGGACATGGCAATGCCGAGATATAAAATGTTGATGCACGTAAAACAACGTTAAAAAGGTTAACATATATATTTTGGAGAAAGTAGGTTACAATGACCTAGTTTTCAGGGTATGGTCAGTGCTTGTTGAGAGGAAGTAACCGTTAAAATTTTATTAAGATCAGACATGGTGATGCGGAGATATAAAGAAAACACAAGATATAACAACAAGAGGTCAATGACCTTGAAGCTCTACTGATAGCTAGATCAACATTCCTGTGAAGTTTCATGAACATCCGTCAAGTAGATTCAGGAGTAGTCGCTACAAGTTTTCACTATAACTCTATGTAAACAAAGATGGCCGCTGCCGGCCATGTTTAACGTCAAAATCAAAATAATTTTTGACAAGGATCAACATCATTGCATACTGATCATTTAAGAAAAAGTCCCATATCAATATCACTTACAGTTTTCAAGAAGTAGTCGCTACACACGTTTTTTAAAAAATCTGTTTTTAGCCATGGCTGCCATCTTGAATTTCTGGCTAACCTAAAAAAAATCTGGGATCAATTAGACATCAAGAGCAACATTCCTGTAAAGTTTCAGAGGAGTAGTCGCTACAAGTTTTTACTATACAACTCTATGTAAACAAAGATGGCCACTGGCAGCCATGTTTAACGTCGAATCAAAACTATTTTTGACAAGGACCAACATCATGTTATGCTGATCATTTTAGAAAAAGTCCCATATCAATATCCCTTATAGTTTTCAAGAAGTAGTCGCTACAAACTGGTATTTTAAAAATATATTTTTAGCTTTGGCGGCCATCTTGGATTTCACATCAACATGAATTTTTGCTAGGATCAACTAGACTTCATGGGCAACATTTCTGTAAAGTTTCATGTATATCCATCCAGTAGTTTCAGAGGAGTAGTCGCTACAAATAAAAGTTTACGGACAGACGGACGGACGTACACAAAATCAGGCTTTGTGTGACTCAAAACTTGTGTGTCTGTTTTTTGTGTGTACGTTCGTACCGTGTGTGACTGTTTTTTACATATTGTGTGTCGGTTTTACCATTTGGACACATTTTAGTCACACAATTTCCTTCCCCTTGTGTGACTGCAATTTTTTATTGCTTTAAATGAAGAAATAGACTATTTCCTGCACATAGAGACATACTTGCTTGTGTGTCAGTCACACAAGAAAAAACAGTCAAACAAGTATACCTTATACACAAAAAAAGACACACAAGGCGCTCCTGTAAACTCGGACGGACGGACGGACGGACGACGGACGCTGCACCACGGCATAAGCTCGCTGATCTCTGATCAGTCGAGCTAAAAACAAACTTAAACAAAAAGGTTAACATAATGCATAGTTTGGAGAAAGTAGGTCATAGTGAGGTAGTTTTCAGGGTATGGTCAGTGCTTGAAGAGAGGAAGGTGCTGTTAAAATGTGATGAAGATCGGACATGGTAATGCGGTGATATAACAAAAAGTTAATTCCCACCCCCTCCCCCTACCCCCACCCAAATTTTAACAAAGAGGTTGACATAATGCACATTTTGGAGAAAGTAGGTGACCTAGTTTTCAGAGTATAGTTAATGCTTGATGAGAGGAAGGTGCTGTTAAAGTTTGATGAAGATCAGACATGGTAATGATGAGATATATAGAAAACACAAGATGTGGACGCCCGTCCGGTTTACGCCAATCTATAAGCCGATATTTTTTCTCTCAAAAACCCGGCTAAAAATGGAATTATTCCAATTTGTTTTTATCTAAGTGAGGAAGTGTCTATTCTTACAGGTGGCAGAAGGTGTACAGTACTGGTTCTACCCAGGAAAAGTGTCTGGTCAGCCTCCACCACCACAAAAAAACTGACGATTATATATAACCATGTGTTGAAAATGACGTAAAACAACATACAAACAACAAACAAATCGATTTTCAAAATAAAAATTGTATAAAAAGCTGTCTAAAGTTAAAAATATCATTGTTTTTGGTTTTACCTTAAACAGCTGACAGACAAAAAGGTCAGACATTTTATAAGCTTGCTTGTCCTTTGGCATGATACTTATAAATGTGTACAACAAACCTCAAGATTTCCATGTGTTCCTTTTAAGACAGTTATACGCCCGTTTCCTGAGTTTTTATATTAAAAGCATTTCCTAGGTGTCAGGTCAATATAACCCTTACCTTTGACCTGCTAACAAAAAAATAACTGATAGGGGATGTTGTTTAACCAAGAGCGCTATTTGTATAAAGTTTCAAGACTGTAGATAAAATAGTTCGTGAATAACAGCTGGGAAGGAACTTGTCATGATCAGGTCAGTGACCTTGACATTTGACCTAATAAGCTTTAAAATCAATAGGGGTTGTTGTTTTAACATGGGTATTATTTCTGTAAAGTTTCAAAACTGTAAGTCTAATAGTTACAAGTTACATTGCGTGTTACGGTTTTGAAGTTATTGTGTGGAAGGCGTATTTCCATATAAGGACACTGTGACCTTGACCTTAAACCTACTGGCCCCAAAAGCAATAGGGCTCCTCTTTTCACCTAGGGCAACGTACCTATGAAATTTTATGAGTGTGGGTGTTACACTTTTGAAGTTATTATGCAGAATTAATATTTCCATATAAGCTGATTGTGATCTTGACCTTTGACCTACTGACCAAAAAAACAATAGGGTTTCTCCCTCTCACCTAGGGCAATGTACCTATGAAGTTTTATGAGTGTAGGTGTTACGGTTTTGAAGTTATTGTGCGGAATGCATATTTCCATGTAAGGTCACTGTGACCCTGACCTGTGACCTACTGGCCCCAAATACGATAGTGTTCCTCCTCTCACCTAGGGCAATGTACCTATGAACTTTTTATGAGTGTAAGTGTCATGGTTTGGAAGTTACTGTGCGGAATGCATATTTTCCATACAAGGTCACTGTGACCTTTGACCTACGGGCCCCAAAAGAAATTGGGTTCCTGTTTTCAACAAGGGCAATGAACCAATGAAGTTTCAAGAGTGTAGATGTCACGGTTTTGAAGTTACCATGCAGAATTCATATTTCCATATAAGGTCTCTGACCTTGACCTTTGACCCCAAAAGCAATAGGGGTCCTGCTTTCAACAAGGGCAATGAACCTTCGAAATTTCATGAGTGTAGGTTTGGAAGTTATCCTTTGATCTACTAACATCAAACACATTAGGACTTCTCCACTCACCATGGGCAATGTATGAAGTTTTGTAGTTATCATTAGGAATGCATTTTTCTATATAAGGTGACAGTGACCTTGACCTTTGACCTACATACCCCAAAGGAAATAGGTTCACCTAAGGCATATGGCATTATGGTTTCGAAGTTACCGTCCAAAATGCATTTTTCGATATAAGGTGCGTCCGTGGCCGAGTGGTTAGAGTCTCTGACTTGCAATCACTTGCCCCTCACCGCTGTAGGTTCGATCCCTCAGGGGCCTAGGAATCTTTATGTGAGGAAGCTATCCAGCTGGCTTGCGGAACGTCGGTGGTTCTACCCAGGTGCCCGCCAGTGCACGAAAATTGCCCGGAGGGGCACCTGGGGTCTTCCTCCACCAGTGGAAGCTGGAAAGTCGCCATATGACCTTAGCTGTTGGTGCGACTATAAAATCCAATTCAATTCAATTCGATATAAGGTCACGGTGACCTTTACTTTTGACCTACTGACCCCAAAAACAATAGGGATCCTCCCCTCACCTAGGGCAATGTACTTATGAAGTTTCAGGAGTATGGGTATAATGGTTTTCGGAGTTTTCGTCCGGAATACGCAATTGTTTACGGACGGACGGATGACTCCATATCATATGTCCCGTTTTTCAAACGGGCGTATAAAAACAGAAGAGCAGAGTTCTACATACCAGCAAGACTATCAAGGATGTCACAAGGAAGACATTTAATTGCTGCAAATATACTAGGCACATGGATACGGTCCGTACGGGAAGCAACAGCCCAAGAACCGAGGGAAAAAGTTATTGCTGAAAGCTATCTAGCGTTAGAGTTCCGTACATAGCATGTGCCAGTTTTGCGGCACACCCTGTTACATAGCATGTGAAAGTTACTAAGCATGTCATGAAGCACAGAGTGGCACTAGACACAATTAGAACAAAGTTTACCCTGACATTCTATAATCATGGACATTAACTGCTTAAAAGACGGCCTATCCTGATGTTCCTGGCAAAGAAATAACAATAGTTGAGGATCATAAATACGCTATTACTACTAACTTATAGAATTATTTAACATCCGTAACCGTGATTTACAGAACAGTACGTGTAAGGCAAAGTTTTAACACATTTGTTTATGTTTGAATTTTAAATCTGTGAATATTTATTCAATGAGTTGCATTTTTTCAGTGTTTGTGTGGTTTTGAACACTGGTAGAAATGGCAAATTTCATGAAGCACATTAGCAATTTATAGTACATTTGCTATTCATAACTGACGTTTAAAATTGCATTAAAGCCTAAAAATGTGAATAAATTCTTATAGTTACATTCCTTTCCTGTCGCTATAGTACCAACAATAATGTGACTTGGGAGAATGATAATGATAAAAAACGTGAGAAAAGACAACTATCATCAGTGTATTTACATACAGTGCAGCTCTACTGATATGAATCTAGTTGACGATAATATCACAGAGAAGAGGGTGGGGTCATGGTATAAACTGAGAAAAAAAAGGACGAGATGTCTCTATTATTGAAGTAAAGACTCCGGGATTTTGTGACAGTATGTCATGTGCATCTTAAGATATTATGAAGACATTATTTTAAAGATACCATTGAAATTCACCATGACCTTCACCTTCTGACCAGAACATTAAAAGGCATCAGAGCAACCTCAATGGAAACATACATGTACCTACAAAGTTTCATGGATAAATACTATGTAGAATTGTAGAAGCCATTTAGTCAATATAAGTGTAATGATAGTTGGAACTTTAACCTATTAACCAACAAAAACAAGTCAAGGGGATCACAGGTCAACCATAACTTGGTTTAAACATATTTTATTGCCACTAAGTATTAAGATAACAACAAAGTTGGGCCACAAGTTCACTCAACATTAGTTACGGCCCTTCCCATTGGGCCACACGTTCTCACAACATCAGTTACGGCCCTTCCCATTGGGCCACACATTCTCACAACATTAGTTACGGCACTTCCCATTGGCCCACACATTCTCACAACATTAGTTATGGCCCTTCCAATTGGGCCACACATTCTCACATCATTAGTTACAGCCCTTCCCATTGGGCCACACATTCTCACAACATTAGTTATGGCCCTTCCAATTGGGCCACACATTCTCACAACATTAGTTACAGCCCTTCCCATTGGGCCACACGTTCTCACAACATTAGTTATGGCCCTTCCCAATGGGCCACAAGTTCTCACAACATTAGTTACGGCCCTTCCCATTGGGCCACAAGTTCTCACAACATTAGTTACGGCCTTTCCCATTGGGCCACAAGTTCTCACAACATTAGTTACGGCCTTTCCCATTAGGCCACAAGTTCTCACAACATTAGTTACGGCCCTTTCCATTGGGCCACAAGTTCCAACAACATTAGTTACGGCCCTTCACATTGGGCCACAAGTTCTCACAACATTAGTTACGGCCCTTCCCATTGGCCCACAAGTTCTCACAACATTAGTTACGGCCCTTCCCATTGGGCCACAAGTTCTCACAACATTAGTTACAGCCCTTCCCATTGGGCCACAAGTTCTCACAACATTAGTTATGGCCCTTTCTATTGGGCCACAAGTTCTCACACCATTAGTTACGCCCCTTCCCATAAACCATAACTGGATCATACTTACACAGGTTTCATGAACATAGGTCAGGTAAAACCTGATATATTGTGACTAAGACAATTTCAAGGTACTGTTCTAATCACCCTGACCTTGATTTCAACATCGTGATTTAAAACTGAGTATGAAGGTGAATCACACAAAGGTCATGCAAAATTTGAGATATCGGACTGAACCATTTTTACGCTGAAATTTATGTTGACTGTTAAAAAAAGGCAGGCTGCAGAAATGGGCATAGTATATTATATAGAGTGCAGTCTTGGTGAGGAGCCTTGGAGTGGAGTGGAGTGAATAATTGGAGTGACCTTGGAGTCACATTTTGGAGTTACCTTGGAGTCAAATTTGGAGTGAATATTTTGGAGTCAATTTTTTAGTCTAAACTTGAAGTCTTAATTTCTCTTACAATTAATAACTTTTTAGAAACTAATACATTTACATGGGTTACTTCACTTGCACATAAACTTATTTAATTATTAAATAATTCTTTAAAATGCATGTGTCTATTAAGCTACCCAATTTCAACAACTAATTCCAAAACTGCACATCTAATTTTAACTTGGGCACGGTTACTACGTTCTAAAAAAAATCCATGTTTGTGGAACAGTTAGGCTGTGAGAGCTCGAAGTTCCCATAAACTTTAATGCTTTTTGTTTTCAGTCTCTGTGGTATGACTGACATATTGAACATATTGGAACCCTGTATACCCCTGACACTGGATGTCAGTGTCCTGACCTAAGATGAATTGGTTCCTCGGGACTAGTTTATGTTAGGCCAAAGGGTCATAATGCTTCAATACTGGGGTTAATGTTTGGGTATCCAAGTTCATTTATGTTGTTTTAGATGGTCTGTTCCTCACATTAAGGTTATTACATGTCTCATGGGACAATGCAGCTGTACTGAGTATGTTAGGAACTGTGCATCTTGTGAGGGTCATTCAAAAATATTAAATTGATAATTATCCAAAATAGTCACTCCAAAATGTGACTCCAAGGTCACTCCAATTATTCACTCAACTCCACTACAAGACTCCACACCAAGACTCCACTCTGTATAATATACTATGCCGCAGAAATGCATGAATTCACAACAAACATGGCAGGCTGGAGAAATGCATAAAACCACAGGAAACAAGGCAGGCTATATTAATTATAGCGCATTTCAGAAATCAAGGGCCATAACTCCGGTGTAAATGGTCCAATCTGCTGGTTTTCAAACTCGTCCAAGATTTCATTACTATTAACAATCTGTGCAAGTTTGGTAAAGATCAAATAATAAATGATGGTGCTGGAGTGTTCACAAGGCAGAAAATGGAACTCTTTTGCAAAAACAAGGGCCATAACTCTGGCGTATGGTCCGATCTAGTTGGTTTTCAAACTCATTCAAGACTTCATTGCTATTAACAACCTGTGCAAGTTTGGTAAAGATCAAATAATAAATGAAGGAGCTAGACTGTTCACAGGGCAGAATATATTATTTTTTTTAGAATAACAAGGGCCATAACTCCGCTGTTACTAATTTCGAACTTGTCCGAGCTTTCATTGATATTAACAATCTGGTAAAGTTTGGTAAAGATCGGATGAAAAATGCTAAATCAAGGGCCATAACTCCGCAGTTCCTGGTCCGATCTTGCTGGTTTTCGAACTTGATATTAACAATCTGGTAAAGTTTCGTGAAGATCAGACGAAAAATAAAGGCCCTATCGTCTTAACAAGGTAACAGTTAACAGAAGCCGGACAGACGGACGACAGACAACTCGCCATTCCATGAAACGTGGAAATTCCACAAAACCAGGTTTTCCATTTGAAATGCTATTACACTAACGGTAAGATGAAAATGAAGTGACAAAGGTTTTTCTACAAAAAAACAGCAAATTACATAAATGAAGTTGTTGAAGTTCTTGTATTAAAGTGGTATAAACATGTGAATCACAAACATAAATGCAAACACAGTAAATGAGGACTGTTAAGAAAGAAAACATTTGTAAGTAAGGCAAATATAAGCTACAGACACAGCAAGTTTCGTTGAAAATTTAAGTAATTGAGCGGAAATCATTTTTTCTATTTTTAGTAACAGTGACTTTGACCTAGACCCCAATTGCAATACTTCATTTCTAACAAAAGTTATTGAGCGGAAACTAAGAGTTTGACGCCGCACACACGCATACATGTGATATTTTCAGGAGGGTTACCAGGGAGATTGTCTTTTTTTCCAGGGAGATTTGACAAAAAACAGGGAGGTTTTATACTCGAATTTTTAACGTGTACCGGTAGATTTTTTTTCTGATATAAACCTTAATAAAGGACTACAACTTATCCATGGATATATACACTTCATCCAAGAAGAATTATACTTCGCAAGATACCTCTGCTTTTGGGCCTGGAATGTTCAGACTCCGGAGATAGATCTCATTTATGGCAATATGCATTTTGATTTTGCAAGTAATAACCATAATGAAGATGCTTCCCATTTTATACACAGACAAAACACTACTTTAATCATGACAAACTGCAATCGATTAGTTGAAATCGTCATCCTTTACCAAATATCAATCCATGCCGAATTCGCTAATTACCATCCCACTTACAGTCGGTATATTTCTATCAATCTTCCATGGACATTACAGATATCACCGCCACGTGTCATAAACAAACAGTCCAATCATTATTTTCACACAATAAACTAATTAGCTGACATGCTAATCCTTTTAATTACCTGCCCAGGGGCAATGTTTTCACAGATATAGATAAGAGGTTGGTGTTTATTTTCTAAATCATTCGTAAAACTCGGTCTTGATCCAATAAATCATAGCAATTACCCAAAAGGATTCGCAAATAGCGAAATTTTGAAATACCGGGAGAAATGGAGCTCCAGGCGGGAGGCCGGGAAATTCCATGAAATCACGGGAGAAATTAGCTCCCGGCGGGAGATATCACATGTATGCACACGCCCGCCCTCCAAACGCTATATCCCAATCTAATAACCAGAGATTTCCAAGGTAAACCTGGTTAACAAGGCAGGCAGCTTCCAATAAACAAGGCAGGCTCCAGAAATGCATAACAACAAATAAGCTCGAGGAAGAAATGCATAAACCCACAGTAAGCTTGGCAGGCTGCAAAAATGCATAGGTAGGCAGCAGAAATGCATTAACTCACAATAAACAATGCAGGATGCAGGATGCAGATAAGCATAAGCGTACAACAAACACAGGTTCTAAACAAGGCAGGTTTCAGAAATGCATACACAGCAGTTGGTGGGATCAATCCTCTCCGTATCCATGTTATTTATCCTTGAGCAAGGTACTTATACAGCATTGCTTAGTACTGGTTCTACCAAGGTAGTGATCCAGAGGGATTAATAGTTGGAAGAACTTGTTTCTCAATTAATGTAAAATAAATACGTCTAAACTAAACTAGGCCGGCTGCAGGAACACATAAATCTACTGTGATGCCACACACAAATTCTAATAAAGGCAAGCGATGAAAGTCCATTACCCCAACACAGCTTCTGATTAAGATAACTACAAAAATGAATAAATCCATATAAAACGTTACTTTTTAATCGAATCATGCTGCAGAAATGCATAAACCCAACCAAGGTTCTGATTGAAGCAGACAGCACATATGCATAAACACAAAAAGAATACTAGTACATGTGACGAGAATCCGGATATCCTATACACCGTACATACCTTCTGCCAACATTCCATCATTATCTGGTATACTCTCTCGGGTGCTGCAGGCGGTCGTGCAAGTCTCTTGTTGTTGTGACATACAAAGTCTACGACATCCGCGTTTCGCATCTGATCGTAAGGCATATTGCCTCCCGTGAATGTTTCCCACATCAACACACCTGTAGCACAGAAACATGGTGTTATGTTTTAACTGTGTTTTAAGTATTTAGTTAATTGTTTTTTGTGCTAGAATATTATACCATAGTGACCACATTAATATCTATGTAAAGCCAGTAGATATTTATAAAGCTAACGGATACTAGATGCCCACATGCTGCATGTCAAGTCCGCTGTTTTACCAGAAGCAAGATGTGACATTTTGTCTGTCAGAACAATTAAACAGATCCCACTCATAGTTACAGTTGGCACACTATGACAGATCTATTAATGAAACAAACTGATGCAGTTCTGTCTACATCCTACACTTTGAAGGTGAGATACATGAACTAGTACAGTCTTAGGGGTGAGAGGCACAAGGTGTATCTCCAGCATAATATCAACATTTTGCTCCTATATCTATATCTTAAACAGACCACCCACTTACCAAATGCCCAAACATCCGATTTACTACTTAATCTTGTATATTATTTACCAGACCACCCACTTACCAAATGCCCAAACATCCAATTTACTACTAAATCTTGTATATTATTTACCAGACCACCCACTTACCAAATGCCCAAACATCCGATTTACTACTAAATCTTGAATATTATTTACCAGACCACCTACTTACCAAATGCCCAAACATCCAATTTACTACTAAATCTTGTATATTATTCACCAGACCACCCACTTACCAAATGCCCAAACATCCGCTTTACTACTAAATCTTGTCTATTATTTACCAGACCACCCACTTACCAAATGCCCAAACATCCGATTTACTACTAAATCTTGTATATTATTTACCAGACCACCCACTTACCAAATGCCCAAACATCCGATTTACTACTAAATCTTGTATATTATTTACCAGACCACCCACTTACCAAATGCCCAAACATCCTATTTACTACTAAATCTTGTATATTATTTACTAGACCACCCATTTACCAAATGCCCAAACATCCGATTTACTACTAAATCTTGTATATTATTTACCAGACCACCCATTTACCAAATGCCCAAACAACTGATTTACTACTAAATCTTGTATATTATTTACCAGACCACCCACTTACCAAATGCCCAAACATCCGATTTACTACTAAATCTTGTATATTATTTACCAGACCACCCACTTACCAAATGCCCAAACATCCGATTTACTACTAAATCTTGTATATTATTTACCAGACCACCTACTTACCAAATGCCCAAACATCCGATTTGCTACTAAATCTTGTCTATTATTTACCAGACCACCTACTTACCAAATGCCCAAACATCCGATTTACTATTAAATCTTGTATATTATTTACCAGACCACCTACTTACCAAATGCCCAAACATCCGATTTACTACTAAATCTTGTATATTATTTACCAAACCACCCACTTACCAAATGCCCAAACATCCGATTTACTACTAAATCTTGTCTATTATTTACCAGACCACCCACTTACCAAATGCCCAAACATCCGATTTACTACTGAACCTTGTATATTATTTACCAGACCACCTACTTACCAAATGCCCAAACATCCGATTTACTACTAAATCTTGTATATTATTTACCAGACCACCCACTTACCAAATGTCCAAACATCCGATTTACTACTAAATCTTGTATATTATTTACCAGACCACCCACTTACCAAATGCCCAAACATCCGATTTACTACTAAATCTTGTCTATTATTTACCAGACCACCCACTTACCAAATGCCCAAACAGCCGATTTACTACTAAATCTTGTATATTATTTACCAGACCACCCACATACCCAATGCCCAAACATCCGATTTACTACTTAATCTTGTCTATTATTTACCAGACCACCCACATACCAAATGCCCAAACATCCGATTTACTACTAAACCTGGTATATTATTTACCAGACCACTTACTTACCAAATGCCCAAACATCCGATTTACTACTAAATCTTGTACATTATTTACCAGACCACCCACTTACCAAATGCCCAAACATCCGATTTACTACTAAATCTTGTCTATTATTTACCAGACCACCCACTTACCAAATGCCCAAACATCCGATTTACTACTAAACCTTGTATATAATTTACCAGACCACCTACTTACCAAATGCCCAAACATCCGATTTACTACTAAATCTTGTATATTATTTACCAGACCACCCACTTACCAAATGCCCAAACATCCAATTTACTACTAAATCTTTAATATTATTTACCAGACCACCCACTTACCAAATGCCCAAACATCCGATTTACTACTAAATCTTGTCTATTATTTACCAGACCACCCACTTACCAAATGCCCAAACATCCGATTTACTACTAAATCTTGTATATTATTTACCAGACCACCTACTTACCAAATGCCCAAACATCCGATTTACTACTAAATCTTGTATATTATTTACCAGACCACCCACTTACCAAATGCTCAAACATCCGATTTACTACCAAATCTTGTCTATTATTTACCAGACCACCCACTTACCAAATGCAAACATCCGATTTACTACTAAATCTTGTCTATTATTTACCAGACCACCCACTTACCAAATGCCCAAACATCCGATTTACTACTAAATCTTGTACATTAATTACCAGACCACCTACTTACCAAATGCCCAAACATCCGATTTACTACTAAATCTTGTATATTATTTACCAGACCACCCACTTACCAAATGCCCAAACATCCGATTTACTACCAAATCTTGTATATTATTTACCAGACCACCCACTTACCAAATGCCCAAACATCCGATTCACTACTAAATCTTGTCTATTATTTACCAGACCACCCACTTACCAAATGCAAAACATCCGATTTACTACTAAATCTTGTCTATTATTTACCAGACCACCCACTTACCAAATGCCCAAACATCCGATTTACTACTAAATCTTGTACATTAATTACCAGACCACCCACTTACCAAATGCCCAAACATCCGATTTACTACTAAATCTTGTATATTATTTACCAAACCACCTACTTACCAAATGCCCAAACATCCGATTTACTACTAAATCTTGTATATTATTTACCAGACCACCCACTTACCAAATGCCCAAACATCTGATTTACTACTAAATCTTGTACATTAATTACCAGACCACCCACTTACCAAATGCCCAAACATCCGATTTACTACTAAATCTTGTCTATTATTTACCAGACCACCCACTTACCAAATGCCCAAACATCCGATTTACTACTAAATCTTGTATATTATTTACCAGACCACCCACTTACCAAATGCCCAAACATCCGATTTACTACTAAATCTTGTATATTATTTACCAGACCACCCACTTACCAAATGCCCAAACATCCGATTTACAACTAAATCTTGTCTATTATTTACCAGACCACCCACTTACCAAATGCCCAAACATCCGATTTACTACTAAACCTTGTATATTATTTACCAGACCACCTAATTACCAAATGCCCAAACATCCGATTTACTACTAAATCTTGTATATTATTTACCCGACCACCCACTTACCAAATGCCCAAACATCCGATTTACTACTAAATCTTGTATATTATTTACCAGACCACCCACTTACCAAATGCCCAAACATCCGATTTACTACTAAATCTTGTATATTATTTACCAGACCACCCACTTACCAAATGCCCAAACATCCGATTTACTACTTAATCTTGTATATTATTTACCAGACCACCCACTTACCAAATGCCCAAACATCCGATTTACTACTAAACCTTGTATATTATTTACCAGACCACCTACTTACCAAATGCCCAAACAACCGATTTTCTACTAAATCTTGTATATTATTTACCAGACCACCTACTTACCAAATGCCCAAACAGCCAATTTACTACTAAATCTTGTATATTATTTACCAGACCACCCACTTACCAAATGCCCAAACATCCGATTTACTACCAAATCTTGTATATTATTTACCAGACCACCCACTTACCAAATGCCCAAACATCCGATTCACTACTAAATCTTGTCTATTATTTACCAGACCACCCACTTACCAAATGCAAAACATCCGATTTATTACTAAATCTTGTCTATTATTTACCAGACCACCCACTTACCAAATGCCCAAACATCTGATTTACTACTAAATCTTGTACATTAATTACCAGACCACCCACTTACCAAATGCCCAAACATCCGATTTACTACTAAATCTTGTATATTATTTACCAGACCACCTACTTACCAAATGCCCAAACATCCGATTTACTACTAAATCTTGTATATTATTTACCAGACCACCCACTTACCAAATGCCCAAACATCCGATTTACTACCAAATCTTGTATATTATGTACCAGACCACCCACTTACCAAATGCCCAAACATCCGATTTACTACTAAATCTTGTATATTATTTACCAGACCACCCACTTAACAAATGCAAACATCCGATTTACTACTAAATCTTGTCTATTATTTACCAGACCACCCACTTACCAAATGCCCAAACATCCGATTCACTACCAAATTTTGCATATTATTTACCAGACCACCCACTTACCAAATGCCCAAACATCCGATTTACTACCAAATCTTGTATATTATTTACCAGACCACCCACTTACCAAATGCCCAAACATCCGATTTACTACTAAATCTTGTACATTAATTACCAGACCACCCACTTACCAAATGCCCAAACATCCGATTTACTACTAAATCTTGTACATTAATTACCAGACCACCCACTTACCAAATGCCCAAACATCCGATTCACTACTAAATCTTGCATATTATTTACCACACCACCTACTTACAAAATGCCCAAACATCCGATTTACTGCAAAATCTTGTATATTATTTACCAGACCACCCACTCACCAAATGCCCACACATCCGATTTACTACAAAATCTTGTATATTATTTACCAGACCACCCACTTACCAAATGCCCAAACATCCGATTTACTACTAAATCTTGTATATTATTTACCAGACCACCCACTTACCAAATGCCCAAACATCCAATTTACTATTAAATCTTGTATATTATTTACCAGACCACCCACTTACCAAATGCCCAAACATCCGATTTACTACTAAATCTTGTCTATTATTTACCAGACCACCCACTTACCAAATGCCCAAACATCCGATTTACTACTAAATCTTGTATATTATTTACCAGACCACCCACTTACCAAATGCCCAAACATCCAATTTACTACAAAATCTTGTATATTATTTACCAGACCACCCACTTACCAAATGCCCAAACATCCGATTTACTACTAAATCTTGTATATTATTTACCAGACCAGCCACTTACCAAATGCCCAAACATCCGATTTACTACTAAATCTTGTATATTATTTACCAGACCACCCACTCACCAAATGCCCAAACATCCGATTTACTACAAAATCTTGTCTATTATTTACCAGACCACCCACTTACCAAATGCCCAAACATCCGATTTACTACTAAATCTTGTATATTATTTACCAGACCACCCACTTACCAAATGCCCAAACATCCGATTTACTACTAAATCTTGTATATTATTTACCAGACCACCCACTTACCAAATGCCCAAACATCCGATTTACTACTAAATCTTGTATATTATTTACCAGACCACCCACTTACCAAATGCCCAAACGTCCGATTTACTACTAAATCTTGTATATTATTTACCAGACCACCCACTTACCAAATGCCCAAACATCCGATTTACTACTAAATCTTGTATATTATTTACCAGACCACCTACTTACCAAATGCCCAAACATCCGATTTACTACTTAATCTTTTATATTATTTACCAGACCACCCACTTACCAAATGCCCAAGCATCCGATTTACTACTAAATCTTGTCTATTATTTACCAGACCACCCACCTACCAAATGCCCAAACATCCGATTTACTACTAAATCTTGTATATTATGTACCAGACCACCCACTTACCAAATGCCCAAACATCCGATTTACTACTAAATCTTGTATATTATTTACCAGACCACCCACTTACCAAATGCCCAAACATCCGATTTACTACTAAATCTTGTATATTATTTACCAGACCACCCACTTACCAAATGCCCAAACATCCGATTTACTACTAAATCTTGTATATTATTTACCAGACCACCCACTTACCAAATGCCCAAACATCCGATTTACTACTAAATCTTGTCTATTATTTACCAGACCACCCACTTACCAAATGCCCAAACATCCGATTTACTACTAAATCTTGTATATTATTTACCAGACCACCCACTTACCAAATGCCCAAACATCCGATTTACTACTAAATCTTGTATATTATTTACCAGACCACCCACTTACCAAATGCCCAAACATCCGATTTACTACTAAATCTTGTATATTATTTACCAGACCAGCCACTTACCAAATGCCCAAACATCCGATTTACTACTAAATCTTGTATATTATTTACCAGACCACCCACTCACCAAATGCCCAAACATCCGATTTACTACAAAATCTTGTCTATTATTTACCAGACCACCCACTTACCAAATGCCCAAACATCCGATTTACTACTAAATCTTGTATATTATTTACCAGACCACCCACTTACCAAATGCCCAAACATCCGATTTACTACTAAATCTTGTATATTATTTACCAGACCACCCACTTACCAAATGCCCAAACATCCGATTTACTACTGAATCTTGTATATTATTTACCAGACCACCCACTTACCAAATGCCCAAACGTCCGATTTACTACTAAATCTTGTATATTATTTACCAGACCACCCACTTACCAAATGCCCAAACATCCGATTTACTACTAAATCTTGTATATTATTTACCAGACCACCTACTTACCAAATGCCCGAACATCCGATTTACTACTAAATCTTGTATATTATTTACCAGACCACCCACTTACCAAATGCCCAAACATCCGATTTACTACTAAATCTTTTATATTATTTACCAGACCACCTACTTACCAAATGCCCAAACATCCGATTTACTACTTAATCTTGTATATTATTTACCAGACCACCCACTTACCAAATGCCCAAGCATCCGATTTACTACTAAATCTTGTCTATTATTTACCAGACCACCCACTTACCAAATGCCCAAACATCCGATTTACTACTAAATCTTGTATAACTTAGAACTTCTGGTGGTGCCCACTTAACCGGAAACTTGGTTCCCGTTGAGCTTGTGTATTCATCGTCTATTACATATCTACAAAAAAACACAAAACATGTTACCGTTTCAAATTCATGAAGCTTGCGAGTAAATCTGAGTCGAATCAACATAGTTTATCACATGAACTGGGTTGTGAAGCTGTTACCGTTTTAGTTACCATAAAACTTATCATAATATATTAAGCAACTAATACGAAGCCTAGCAAGCTTTAGTTTTTCATATATACCTGTAGCTGGGTCAAAATCGAACTTCAGGGGTCTTGCAAAGAAAATTTTGAGATATACGAAAATGGTTTATTCAGTGTGATAAATCTACTTTAAAACTTAGATTAGACGAATGAATGAATTGTGTTTTACGGCAAGTCGACACATAAATAGGTCATACTGTGCGCAAAAACTGATGAAAGTTAAAGTAGGAATTAAAAATTAATGTAAATGTATAAAGATAAAACTATTTACAAATAAGCGATGCTATGGTAGTAAAATAAATTATGCATATATGTAAATCAACAATTGCCCGTCAATGGGCGTGTAAACAAGTAAATATATATAAGAATATAAGAATAATGATTTATAAAGTCTGATTTCTTTCAGGAAATCTAAAACACGACTTAAATCTATAGTATCAAATAAATCTTTTATATTATTAACTGTGTAGTACATAGGCTGCATACGATCAAAGTCTACACATTCCGCTGCATACGATCAAAGTCTACACATTCCAACAAGATATGTTTGACTGTTAACGGTGCAAAACAGGGTATACATTCTGGCAATTGCTCACCTTGTAATAAATACGAATGAGAATAACCTGTATGCCCTATCCTGCACCGGGAAAGAAGGGATAATTCATGGTTAAATGGTTATTGGTGGAATCCTCTGGATATGAAATTTTCTCGTTCAAACTGCAGGAGTGTGTGTTCAATTTATTTCTTACAAACATATTGAAATGTAACTGGATTTTTGTTACGCTACACGAGTGTACGAGAGTATGCCCAGTTACACCACTGTATCAATTTAACATACAGTACCTGTTAACCTTGTACCATATCAAACTAAAGTTGATTTGATTTGTTTGAATGGTGTTCCAAGTCTAGGCCATATATGACGGTCAATTTTTTAGTAGTAGAGGCAGACCACCTCATTTTTCTTGTTCAGAACCAGTACTGTATACCTTCAGCCATCCATAATAATCGACACTTTCTCACTTGACAAGTCGAGCTCCCAGTGGGATTCGAACCCACAGCGGTGAGAGGCCACTTAACTATCCTAACCACTGAAGCGCTAAAGTAAATTTGAGGAACTTGTTTAGAAAAAATATCTATTAGTAATTAACTGTAAAAAACATTACAACGTACGAGACTATTTGTCAAAAATGGAAAACTATCCTACCTGGCTAGGCCAAAATCTGCAACTTTTATAACTTGATTATCCCCAACAAGGCAGTTTCTTGCCGCTAAATCTCGATGGATAAAACTACGACTTTCTAAATATTCCATTCCTGTACAGGTTTGTGCACAAATGTCAACTAAAGTGTCCACTTTTTGTAATAGTCTCCCTTTATGTCGCTTTAAATACGTTAATAAGGAGCCTGAAACAAGACAGGGAAATGCAATTGTTTAATATGTCTAATGAAAACAAGAAACAAAGTAATTCCCAACAATAAGATCTGACAGAGATCAGCGCAGCTCAACTAATACGAGTAGTTTTTACAGAGAGGAAATGATAAACATTAAGGAAAAAAGTGGAGGAGTAGATGCTGAGGACTTACCGGTACATGTAACTGAAAGGACTAGGTATGATAAGGGACAAAATTGGCCCCCAATATTGAACTTTTTAATGCACAAGTTTTGAATATCTAGTTTAGCTATAAATGAACTGAATCGATATTAAAACTCATTACAAGTACGTTTGAAGGCTCTCAATGAGTTTAGAGCCTCACAAACAAGCCATTTTATTTCAAAAAATAACATTTTTGTTCATTTTCAGCAGTTTTCGATCAGTTTTTGGTCTTAGAAATACAGAGCGCACCCTCGAGCACAGCTGATTTTTTGTTGAAACAGGCACTAGATAGGGATGCATCATCAGCCACAAAAAAAAATCTTGCACAGAGTGGTCCGAAATCTACAAAATATAACAATATTACCAAAAACGCCATTTTTTGAGACCCTGTTGATTCTTCTAGATAAATAAAATAAAAATATATTTTGAAGATAGAATATGATCAATTATCTTCAACAAGTACAACAGATTATATGTAAATAATTTATTTTTTTGCATGTTGAACATATTTGGGGCCAAAACACACCCTTATCAAAGCTTGTTCTTTTGAATTTTGCGACATTATATCAGTCGATTAATGTTGGCACATGTTGTTTGATGGCGAGTGTTAATAGAGCCGTTATTCTTGATTTGCGATTGTTAAACGACTGATATACTGTTGCAAAAGTAAAAATTTCAACATGGTTAACACATTTCTAATGAATTTCATTGTTTTTGACAGTTTAGTCACAAATGCCCTGAAATTAAATTAAATGACATCACGTTTTTGACGGTTTAACGTCACACGACTAGATGTGCGACGGGTTATGCAGTATTTAATAGTCGCAAACTGTTTGAACGCAACCGACTGGATTGCAGGATTTTTGGAAAGTGCATTATAATTTCTGTAATTTAAAAGACTAACTGTTTTTTAATGACAGTGAGTAATGTAGAACTTGAGATCTCAATGAATTCATCTCGACGTTTGAAATCCTGACCTGAAAATTAACAGGCATCATACAAACACACCTATAAAGTTATATAACATATTATTATGTAGAACTGTATACATCATACAAGTACCACAGTCAAGGTCAAGTTTAATGTGACCCTGAATTCATGAACATAGGTCATGTAAACACTCTGACAGAGATATTGTCAAAACCATTTTCAAATTAACGCCGAGTTCACTGTGACCTTGACCTTCAGTATAATGATAGTAACATCAGTAGGTATCTAATCAACCACAAACAGATCATACTTACAAAGTTTCATGAGCATAGGTCATGCGAACAATTTCAATGTTTCATGAAATAGGCAATCCCATTTTCAGGGTCAACTTTGACCATGACCTTCGGACCTCAAATTTAACGAGTAAATGACCAAACACAATTCAAATATGTGCTACACTGTTTTTTTGAAGATGGGTAGAATTTAAGATAATAAGCACTTAAACGTAAATGTATTCAGCTTAAATGTAAACTGTGACCTTGACCTTTGACCTTCTGGCTCCAAATCAATGTGTAGGCCTAATAGTTTTCTTTATTTTGCATTTAGTCATTGTACGAGAGACTCTTCTAGGTTCTGTGACTCTAGGTTCACAGTTTTAAAACTTTGAACTTACAGTACTGCATGCATTCTCTGACATTGGTTAATGGTTTTGACTTCGAACATGTGTTCTGTGATGATGGTTAATGGTTTTGGTTACCGTACTGCATGTGTTATGTGACAACGGTTAATGGTTCCGACTTGCCATTTTGCATGAGTTCTGTGACATTGGATAATGGTTTTGGCTTTCAACTTACCATATTGCATGAGTTCTGTGACGATGATTAATGGTTTTGACTGTGTAACTACACCATACAACTGCACCAAGTTGGGATGGCTTAACTGACTGCAATGAAGACAAACATATGTTAATAAACTATGGTCAAATGTTTAACTAAACACACAACAACAACTCAAACTCCACAAGAAAAGTAATGAGCTCCAAACATACCATCTTGTAGTATAAATACTGATTCCCCAGCAACAATAATTAACTTGAGACTTGGATGAGATGGCTTGACTTTTAAAACACCAACTTCCCGCAAAACATTTCAGAACCAACTAAAAAACAGATAGGAATATGGAGTTAAGTGATCGGAGGGACAGCGACAGTGGATATGGTAGATGTGGCGAAGGAGCAGTAGGGGATGGATGGTCACAGGAAGGAGGAGGGAAGGCAAGAAACTGTAAAAACAATACTACAATAAATGGGAGCAGGAGACAAAAGACTGCGCCAGTACTTACGTCATGGTCTTTGCTTCCTCCAAGAAGCTGTCCTCGGACATGGTTCTTTCCTTCATCATCTTCACTGCTACAACGCGGTTGTTCCATTTACTTTTATGTACAGTCTGAAACACAGAGCATTAAACAATTAGTTATTTTTCCACAGTTAGTTTAATAATATGCCTGATCGTGAATATTCTTTCTAGACCTTTTTAATCATAGAAGGCTGAGTGGTTAACGTCTCTGACTCGAAATCACTTGCCCCTCACCACTGTAGGTTCGATCCCTCAGGGGCCTAGGAATCTTTATGTGAGGAAGCTATCCAGCTGGCTTGCAGAACGTCGGTGGTTCTACCGAGGTGACCGCCCTTGCACGAAAATTGCCCGGAGGGGCTCCTGGGGTCTTCCTCCACCAATGGAAGCTGGAAAGTCGCCATATGACCTTAGCTGTTGGTGTTACTATAAAATCCAATTCAATCAATCAATAATAATCATAGAAATGTTAAAAAATCATATAATTTACCCCAAAACAGCCTGAGCCCAGAATTTCATATATCTGTAATTCTGCCCTGTTGATCTCCCATTTACCTGGAAAACAATAAATAAAAGTTACTAAAATTATCTCCTAGTGAAGGTGTGCCTAATTCTAATTCATTCCTCCATTCAATCATTTCTGTTACTGAATTCATTCATTCATCATTTATCTAGTTGTTCATTTAATCAATCATAAATTTCTTCATTCATTCATTCCTTTCTTGTCCTGGTTTGTTTGGATTTGAACCCCTAAGGTACAAAACACTCAGCATGCCAAATTCCTGGCAGTTATACCCCTGAAACTTAAATCCTGGCTGTTAAACCCCTGAACTAAAATTCTTAGCTCCAAAATCCCTGAACTAAAATTCCTGGCTCCAAAACCCCTAAACTAAAATTCCTGGCTCCAAAACCCCTGAACTAAAATTGTTGGCTCCAAAACCACTGAACTAAAATTCCTGGCTCCAAAACCCCGAAACTAAATTCCTGGCTCATTAATCCATGTAACTAAAACTTTTTAGCCCAAAAACCCTGAAACTAAAATGGACTCCAAAGCCCCAGTTACTAAATTAATGGCTCTAATCCTCCTGTAACTAAAATGCTTCCATTATATTTCAGTACAACTACAATTATTGACAAAATAGACCTACTGTGACCAAACCCAGCGGTAACCGGTGCATTCTTGTTCTTGGAGGGCGGAGATTTTAAGCGAGTGGCTATCCCACCAGCGTTATGTTTATGATAATATATGAGGTCAGGTATGGTGACGAAGGCGTGTTTCTCCGCCAAATAAAATTGCTCCTGCTCATTCTTCTTAATATGATAGTGCCGTACCACGCCCTCTCTTCTGAAATAGACAGAAATTAAGACAAGTTACCAATAAGATAGTCAGAAGTTGTAGTTGCACATTTAGACTATTCTATCCGTAAGCCCTGTTTTAAACAATTACCTGGGATGATGACTGTTTTACAAGAATTGTATTTCTTTTGCTCAGGACATGGTAATGGACGAACACTACGCTAAGTCAGTAATACTTTTTATTTTATGATAATCAATGAAATACTGTGTTTTATCAGTGAAATAAAAGTGTTATTCCACACTGTGAGTTTTATTTCCATAGTAGCTGCCGGGACTACTTTTTTAAGTACAACCAACACAAATGCATGCACAGTAACCGTAACACGGATCACAATATATTCCTACTGTTATACTGTTAAATGTAATTACTTTCTTTCTGTGACGTAAATGGTTTCAAAAAAAGTGACGTCATGTAACGTTTCGTTACGTCATCGTGACTAGGAAAGAAGCGTGTGTAAAACGGGTTAATTTCTGAAATTGTTTAAATAATTGTGTAAAATCATAAAATTCGTGAAAATATAAAGTTTTCTCACTTCTCAATGAAATAAAATATGTTATTCACTCCAAAACAACAAATATCATCAATATATTCATAGTTTTGCAGTCTGTTATGTCATTCTATGAATTAATCACACTTTAATCATGAATATGAAAAAGTATCTCCTCTTTCCAATATACTGGTACATGTTTGTCACATTGTGTGAGGATATGAGTTGCTAACGAGGTCTACATCAACAGTACACCAAGCTCCAACATTCAAAAAAAAAAGAATACGTTTATTGTTAACCTTAACAGAAACAATATAGACTTTGTGTCAAGTATTAGTGTTTAATATTACCGTCAGATTTGCATTAAATCACCCGATGTACCCAGCCGTTAACAGAAACAACTGATTACTAACATACCCTTTGTTAAAAAGGTATGCTAACTTTTTAACTCTTGTGTTTACATAAACAATACCTGTGCTATAAATAAACATTTGGATATGCGCGCTACCTGATGTACACTTAGCGTCAGCGCAGCATATCGGGTAAACAGCGTAATGAGCTAGTACACTGATATTTATATTGCACAGTGTGTAAAGTTTAATTCTATTTCATTGATTTAATAGCGTAAATCTTTAGGTTGTAACGCTTTCGAGTATTTCGTCAAATGTTTCATTTTACGTTTTAATAGCACATTCTGCCTTTAATGCAAATAAGAAGAGTTTAGTACGCACGGTGATACATCACTGTTTATAATATTTATAATATCCTGATGAAGATCGTTAAAAGACTTGTACTAGTTGATAAATAAGTTTGATCACCATTCGGCATAAGTCGTTTGTCGTTTCACCTACTAAGACTTACTGGACTGTATACAATAAATTCACAGTTTAAGTTTAATCTTTTATAATATATTCACAGTTCAACCTTTTATAATATTCAGTTTATTAATCTATATAGACATGCCATGTTTGTAAATGTTCATATGGTACGAAATACATCAGAGCATGCGCAATGCAAGAGAATCCCAGAACCACACATACTCTGCTTGTGCCCAGCAATAACCACATATACTCTGCTTGTGCCCAGCAATAACCACACATACTCTGCTTGTGCCCAGTAATAACCCCATACACTCTGCTTGTGCCCAGCAATAACCACATACACTCTGCTTGTGCCCAGCAATAATCACACATACTCTGCTTGTGCCCAGTAATAACCACATATACTCTGCTTGTGCCCAGTAATAACCACATATACTCTGCTTGTGCCCAGCAATAACCCCATATACTCTGCTTGTGCCCAGCAATAACCACATACACTCTGCTTGTGCCCAGTAATAACCCCATATACTCTGCTTGTGCCCAGCAATAACCACATATACTCTGCTTGTGCCCAGCAATAACCAAATATACTCTGCTTGTGCCCAGCAATAACCATATACTCTGCTTGTGCCAAGCAATAACCAAATATACTCTGCTTATGCCCAGTAATAACCACATATACTCTGCTTGTGCCCAGTAATAACCCCATACACTCTGCTTGTGCCCAGCAATAACCACATATACTCTGCTTGTGCCCAGCAATAACCACATATACTCTGCTTGTGCCCAGTAATAACCCCATATACTCTGCTTGTGCCCAGTCATAACCACATATACTCTGCTTGTGCCCAGTAATAACCCCATATACTCTGCTTGTGCCCAGCAATAACCACATATACTCTGCTTGTGCCCAGCAATAACCACACATACTCTGCTTGTGCCCAGTAATAACCCCATATACTCTGCTTGTGCCCAGCAATAACCCCATATACTTTGCTTGTGCCCAGTAATAACCCCATACACTCTGCTTGTGCCCGGCAATAACTAAATATACTCTGCTTGTGCCCAGCAATAACCCCATATACTCTGCTTGTGCCCAGCAATAACCACATATACTCTGCTTGTGCCCAGTAATAACCACATATACTCTGCTTGTGCCCAGCAATAACCACACATACTCTGCTTGTGCCCAGTAATAACCCCATATACTCTGCTTGTGCCCAGCAATAACCCCATATACTCTGCTTGTGCCCAGTAATAACCCCATACACTCTGCTTGTGCCCAGCAATAACCAAATATACTCTGCTTGTGCCCAGCAATAACCACATATACTCTGCTTGTGCCCAGCAATAACCACATATACTCTGCTTGTGCCCAGCAATAACCACATACACTCTGCTTGTGCCAAGCAATAACCAAATATACTCTGCTTGTGCCCAGCAATAACCCCATATACTCTGCTTGTGCCCAGCAATAACCCCATATACTCTGCTTGTGCCCAGTAATAACCCCATACACTCTGCTTGTGCCCAGCAATAACCAAATATACTCTGCTTGTGCCCAGCAATAACCCCATATACTCTGATTGTGCCCAGCAATAACCCCATATACTCTGCTTGTGCCCAGTAATAACCCCATACACTCTGCTTGTGCCCAGCAATAACCCCATATACTCTGCTTGTGCCCAGTAATAACCACATACACTCTGCTTGTGCCGAGCAATAACCCCATATACTCTGCTTGTGCCCAGCAATAACCACATATACTCTGCTTGTGCCCAGTAATAACCACATATACTCTGCTTGTGCCCAGTAATAACCCCATACACTCTGCTTGTGCCCAGCAATAACCACACATACTCTGCTTGTGCCCAGTAATAACCCCATATACTCTGCTTGTGCCCAGCAATAAACCCATATACTCTGCTTGTGCCCAGTAATAACCACATACACTCTGCTTGTGCCCAGCAATAACCAAATATACTCTGCTTGTGCCCAGCAATAACCCCATATACTCTGCTTGTGCCCAGTAATAACCACATATACTCTGCTTGTGCCCAGCAATAATCACATATACTCTGCTTGTGCCCAGCAATAACCACATACACTCTGCTTGTGCCCAGCAATAACCACATACACTCTGCTTGTGCCCAGCAATAACCACATATACTCTGCTTGTGCCCAGCAATAACCACATACACTCTGCTTGTGCCCAGCAATAACCAAATGTACTCTGCTTGTGCCCAGCAATAACCACATATACTCTGCTTGTGCCCAGCAATAACCACATATACTCTGCTTGTGCCCAGCAATAACCACATACACTCTGCTTGTGCCCAGCAATAACCAAATATACTCTGCTTGTGCCCAGCAATAACCCCATATACTCTGCTTGTGCCCAGCAATAACCCCATATACTCTGCTTGTGCCCAGTAATAACCACATACACTCTGCTTGTGCCCAGTAATAACCCCATATACTCTGCTTGTGCCCAGCAATAACCAAATATACTCTGCTTGTGCCCAGTAATAACCCAGTATACTCTGCTTGTGCCCAGCAATAACCCCATATACTCTGCTTGTGCCCAGCAATAACCCCATATACTCTGCTTGTGCCCAGCAATAACCCCATATACTCTGCTTGTGCCCAGTAATAACCCCATACACTCTGCTTGTGCCCAGCAATAACCAAATATACTCTGCTTGTGCCCAGCAATAACCACATATACTCTGCTTGTGCCCAGTAATAACCCCATATACTCTGCTTGTGCCCAGCAATAACCACATATACTCTGCTTGTGCCCAGTAATAACCCCATACACTCTGCTTGTGCCCAGCAATAACCAAATATACTCTGCTTGTGCCCAGTAATAACCCCATATACTCTGCTTGTGCCCAGCAATAACCCCATATACTCTGATTGTGCCCAGCAATAACACCATATACTCTGCTTGTGCCCAGCAATAACCCCATATACTCTGCTTGTGCCCAGTAATAACCCCATACACTCTGCTTGTGCCCAGCAATAACCAAATATACTCTGCTTGTGCCCAGCAATAACCACACATACTCTGCTTGTGCCCAGTAATAACCCCATATACTCTCCTTGTGCCCAGCAATAACCCAATATACGCTGCTTGTGCCCAGCAATAACCACATATACTCTGCTTGTGCCCAGCAATAACCAAATATACTCTGCTTGTGCCCAGCAATAACCCCATATACTCTGCTTGTGCCCAGCAATAACCCCATATACTCTGCTTGTGCCCAGCAATAACCCCATATACTCTGCTTGTGCCCAGTAATAACCCCATACACTCTGCTTGTGCCCAGCAATATCCAAATATACTCTGCTTGTGCCCAGTAATAACCCCATATACTCTGCTTGTGCCCAGCAATAACCACACATACTCTGCTTGTGCCCAGTAATAACCCCATATACTCTGCTTGTGCCCAGCAATAACCCCATATACGCTGCTTGTGCCCAGCAATAACCACATATACTCTGCTTGTGCCCAGTAATAACCCCATATACTCTGCTTGTGCCCAGCAATAACCAAATATACTCTGCTTGTGCCCAGCAATAACCAAATATACTCTGCTTGTGCCCAGCAATAACCCCATATACTCTGCTTGTGCCCAGCAATAACCACATATACTCTGCTTGTGCCAAGCAATAACCACATATACTCTGCTTGTGCCCAGTAATAACCACATATACTCTGCTTGTGCCCAGTAATAACCTCATACACTCTGCTTGTGCCCAGTAATAACCCCATATACTCTGCTTGTGCCCAGTAATAACCACATATACTCTGCTTGTGCCCAGCAATAACCACATATACTCTGCTTGTGCCCAGTAATAACCCCATATACTCTGCTTGTGCCCAGTAATAACCCCATACACTCTGCTTGTGCCCAGCAATAACCCCATTTACTCTGCTTGTGCCCAGCAATAACCACATACACTCTGCTTGTGCCCAGTAATAACCCCATACACTCTGCTTGTGCCCAGCAATAACCAAATATACTCTGCTTGTGCCCAGCATTCTCCCATGAAATTTAGAAAATGACATTCATTTCATAGATTTATATTGTTTTCCGTTTCCAACAAGAATTATATTTAAAGAAAAACATTATAATGGGCAATAACTCTAATTTGAATGCAGACAGAGATATGGTTTTCGTGCACCACACTTCTACAGGCAGTCTTGATCATCGTTGACACTTGATTTTAAATACAAACGTCTTGACCCTTTGAGCACAAAAAAAAAGTAACCGAAACCACAAATGTTCATTATTTTTTTTATTATTCATGTATGTTTGACGATCCACATGAATTTTAGTTTGTTGAAATACTGATAAGATTTCCTCTTTCTTATTTATAAATTTATAAAACAGTGCATTATCTGTCTGTCATTCAGTCTGGTGTGTCGGTGTCAGCCAATCAGAAACAATACCAGAATATCAGTAAAATGGCTGCCGCTTCAATTTTTATTTAGAAGAAAGCTTCTTGACATTTGTCTTAAAAATAAGCAAGCGTCCAGATGATCTAGACTATTCTACAGAATGACATGAACGCTACCTTTAACAAAAAGAGGATACAGAGCAATCTATTTTTAGTAACAGTGAACTTGATAAATGCAGATTGATTATGCCAATGCTCTTATGTGAAGTTTCATTAAAATCCATCAAGTAGTTCCTGAGAAAAGACCTATGCACTATGTTTAAACACAATTGTTGATGGACAGGCTTCTATAAACCATCTACCTGGTTTGCTACGCAATCTGGCTGTAAATGTAGAAATAAAGTTTAGCTTATTTAGAATGACTTCTATTTACCAATAAATATATTTAACAATATCAAGGTACTGACCTGAATTATTTTTAACGGTTTAAGTTGGCATTTAATATGCAAATAATAGTAATATCAAATTTGCCACTGGCTCATATCTGCACTGTGGCTTGATAAAGAGGATAGGGTGTCAAGTAAAATGTTCAAGTGGATAGGGTGTCAAGTAAAATGTTCAAAGTGTCCAGTTTCTTTTGCAACTGAGTATATAATTCAATAAAAGTGTACTTAGATAAAATAACAAGAATACATTATCGCCTTAAAGGGAATGTAGCGACACAGCAAAACACGCTCTGTTATCGAGAGTTCTGAAATACTTGGAAAAGGATGAAAGAATTATCATAGTTCCAAATTACCATATGTGGAATATTGATAAATATCATTTAAAGCAAAGAAACCAATGCAAATGAATGCAAAATCCTTTACTGGTCATATAAAGCATTATTGCCATTAAGTATGCATATTTTTTATACTGTTATTTTTCCCCTATAAATCAGTAATTTTCAGATTTAAAAATATTCCATATAAGGTCATTTAGAACTGTGATGTCATAGCTCTTCAAGTGGTGACTTCCATATCCGTTTCAACAGAACTTTCATCTGATCATATCTTCTTTGTTTATCATCCAATTTTGATAATTCTTTCACCATTATTCTTTTTTTTCAGAACTCTCAATAATAAAGATGGTGTGGCTGTGTCGCTACATTCCCTTTAAAGCATGAATGAAATATTATTTATGATAATAGGTATACAACACAAACTAGCCAAGTTGTCGAGTTTTCCAGACAAAACTTTTTATAACCAGTAATTAAATCGGACGGATCATGCGACCTTGTTTAATGTATATGCCCACTGAATATGAATTGAATTTAATTGAATGTTGTTAAACGGCTCATCAACATAGTATAGGTTATTTAGAGCCGCCCCAGAGAGAGGAGAAGGATACATAGGAATCCGGGAACCTGCCCTACTCTTATTATCGAATAGATTCCTATGGTTCTTTAACGTGCTCGGAGGATAGACTGATACACGGGACCGCCCGGTTTACGTCCCCATCCGACGGACGAGGCTAAGGTAAAGTGTCTTGCCCAAGAACACACCGACGGAACTCAGTGGCACCATGGAGGATTGAACCCGGGACCTCCGGTTACAAATCCGCCGCGCTACCGACTGCGCCACGCCAGCCCCTTACTGAAACACATTTGGTTTTATTTCGTAATTGGACTGACATCCATAATCTCTCAGTTCCTTTAAATTGTCTTAACATTGTGCTGAAACACACCTAAAAATATACCTAAATAATACATGCCACAAATATAGAGTAAAGCATGGGGAAATAATTTGTGAATTTATTCACGGTTGGATAATTTAAGAATATAAGTTACTTTTATGGCTGTTTTGATGAGAACCAGTGTTATACTGAAGGTTTTTAATTTCCCTATCTGAACCAGATATCCAAGATTGATTCTATTTCTTACATATCATTTTCAGTGCTCTGAAATCGCTGTCAATCTTTGTTATTTACAAGATGTCATGCAACAGCTGACACTATTGATGTACAGTATTTTTATCTCACACACGTGTGAAATAAAATTTTACAGTATTCGGATGTGTAAACTGATCCCTGTCTGATATGCAAGCATGCACTTGCATGCCAAGATATTACATTCTAAACCCTTCCATGGCCGAAGGGTTTAACGACGTTGCGTTGTAAACCGTCTCGCCTCTCACCACTGCGGGTTTTAATTCCACTGGGAGCTCGACTTGTGAGAAAGTGTTGATTCTTACGGATAGCGGGAGGAATACAGTACTGGTTCTACCCAGGAAAAATGGGTGGGCTGCCTCCACCGCAAAAAAATCGACCGTCATATATAACCTTACGTGTGTTGAAAAAGACGTAAAGCTACATACAAACAAAATAAATCTGGGAAAAAACGTGTAACATTTTGCAGGCTAAAGCATGCAGGTATGAACTTGTTGGAAGTATTCACCAATGATACCTAGGATCTCTTAAGCGTATTACGAAATAAATTGAAGTTGAATAAGCAAACACTGGAAGTTATATGCAGCATCACAGGCATTCGCAGAATGACATCACAATATTATGACAAGAAGAAAAGAGTTAACCCTTAACCCAATACATATATATAATGGACTGTTCTTTCTTTGAATTAAGACCAGTCCATTTATGTGACAAAGAGGTGTTTGGGGAAAATGACTGTTCAGCAGATGGACTTTGTAAACCCTGAGCAGCAAATGCTATTAAAGTCGTGCTTAGCAGGTTAAGGGTTAACATTTATTACCAAGAAGAAAGGTATAGCTTCTGACTTGATCATGGTTATATCTTAACAATGAGTTTAGTTTATATGAATGACAAGTGAAGCACCAACAGTGGTGAAAATGCCGGATTGCGAATTCAACCTTTTCACTGAAAAATCTAAGTAAAAAGTGGAGAAAATTCAGGTAAAATACATGATAAAGTTCTCATCATATAACATTGTGTAATGATAATGAACATGTATGCCAAGTTTCAAAGCTTTCCGACAATTCATTTTCGAGAAATGAGAAAAACGAAACGTTAACCAAAATGTCAAAACGCGTAGATGGCCGGACGGAGGGCCAGACAGATGGACAGACGGAAATCGACAAACTATAAGCCTGGATTTGTTATGCAATCCCGACTAAAAAATTTATCTTATCAACCTAAAACAGGATTGGTCTAAAGTAGATATTTCTGTAAAAACACCATCTTCATAGGGACTTTCAATCGATGTTAAATGTAGCAGACAACATGGAAAAACAGAGGACCAAAATGGTAACTAAGCAGATATACTTTATAACAAATAATTCACATTCATACAAGTTACTCACTGGGCTTCTGGTATCGACCTTTAACAGAATAACAATAGAATATCAGCCATTTACATGACATAAAGCTATGCTTTTTATAAATGTCTACATTAACTTGGCCAACTGTGTAAAACATTTACTTGGCAAATTGTATATAACATTTACTTGGCCAACTCAGGGAGTACGTTATAGGGAGGAGAAATGGGTTCATAAACGCTCTAGTTATTGATTTATGTCGTCGCGCTAGAACGCCGCCATTTACTATTTTATCGATACAGGTAAATCGATCGTAAGCGCGTTACATTTGAAAAGTTAAAATTTAGCCAACATCTCAAATTAGGCAGTTTTTACAGCCCCTTTTTACGGCTTTCTGTTATAATCAACATCACGAAATTATCTTCTTGACAAAGATAAATATGTCTACTATTCACTTTTTGTTATTATTAATGCCTAATATAACCCATACTTTGTATCTCGTTTGCAATAGCTCCACACCATTTTTAATTCTATAAAATTAAAAATTAAGCTGATATCACAAAAGGCACATTTTCATCACCTCCTTAGGCTTTGTCTAAATATAATCACCACCATGAAATTACCTTCTTGACAAAGATATATATGTTTACTATTCACTTTTTGTTATTATTAATGCCTAAATAACCCGTAGTCTCGTATCTTATTTGCAATAGCTTTACACTGTCACCATTTTTTATTTGGCGCAGAGTGGCGCCATCTTTGTTGCACGGAACTGTCTGGTAAAATGTGCTTTTAAACATGCAAACAAATACACGCTCTGTATCAGAGGACACGATGTGAATAAATAAATCTTGTGTTTACATTTAGCACCTTTATTGAGTTTGTAAGTGTAATAATTTATAAGAATTTGCTGTTTTTCACACACTCGCGAAACAACCGGAAGTAGTCATTTTCACGGAGTAGTGAAACACATGCGCGACAACATAAATCGGCAAAACGAGCCCGTTTCTCCTCCCTATAATGTACTCCCTGGCCAACTGTATAAAACATTAACTTCACAAACTGCATATAACATTAACTTGGCAAACTGTATATAACATCAACTTGGCAACATATGCATAACATTACCTTGGCCAACTGTGTATAACATTACATTGGCAAACTGTGTATAACATTACCTTGGCCAACTGTGTAAAACATTAACTTGGCCAACTGTGTATAACATTACCTTGGCCAACTGTGTATAACATTAACTTGGCCAACTGTGTATAACATTACCTTGGCAAACTGCGTATAACATTAACTTGGCCAACTGTGTAAAACATTAACTTGGCCAACTGTGTAAAACATTAACTTCACAAACTGCATATAACATTACCTTGGCAAACTGTATATAACATCACTTGGCAACATATGCATAACATTACCTTGGCCATCTGTGTAAAACATTAACTTGGCCAACTGTGTAAAACATTACCTTGGCAAACGGTGTATAACATTACCTTGGCCATTGGTGTCAAACATTAACTTGGCCAACTGTGTATAACATTACCTTGGCAAACTGCGTATAACATTAACTTGGCCAACTGTGTTGCGTATAACATTAACTTGGCCAACTGTGTAAAACATTAACTTGGCCAACTGTGTAAAACATTAACTTCACAAACTGCGTATAACATTTACTTGACCAAATGTGTATAACATTAACTTGGCCAACTGTGTATAACATTAACTTGGCCAACTGTGTATTAACTTGTCAAACTGTGTTAAACATTGACTTCATAAACTGCGTATAACATTTACTTGGCAACATATGCATAACATTAGCTAGGCAAACTGCGTATAACGTTAACTTGGCCAACTGTGTAAAATATTAACTTGGCCAACTGTGTAAAACATTAAATTCACAAACTGCCTATAACACTGACTTGGCAAACTGTGTATAACATTAACTTGGCCAACTGTGTATAACATTAACTTGGCACACTGTGTGTAACATTAACTTGACCAACTGTGTATAACATTAACTTGGCCAACTGTGTATAACATTAACTTGGCCAACTGTGTATTACATTAACTTGGCCAAACGTGTATATAACATTAACTTGGTCAACTGTGTATAACATTAACTTGGCCAACTGTGTATAACATTAACTTGGCCAACTGTGTATAACAATAACATGGCAAACTGTGTATAACATTAACTTGGCAAATTGCGTATAACATCACCTTGACAAACTATGTATAACATTACCATGGCAAACTGCGTCTAACATTACCTTGACAAACTGTGTATAACATTACCTTGGCAAACTATGTATAACACTAACTTGGCAAACTGCGTTTAACATTAACTTGGCAAACTGCGTATAACATCACCTTGACAAACTATGTATAACATTACCTTGGCAAACTGTGTATAACATTACCTTGGCAAACTGTGTATATCATTACATTGGCAAATTATGTATAACATTACCTTGGCAAGGCCATCAATAAAAAATTGTTTGTTTGCTGTGCTCCTACCCAGAATTTTGAGGGTGTGGGTATATGTATAACATTAACTTGGCAAACTGCGTTTAACATTAACTTGGCAAACTGCGTATAACATCACCTTGACAAACTATGTATAACATTACCTTGGCAAACTGTGTATAACATTACCTTGGCAAACTGTGTATAACATTAGGGATTTTTTTATTTATTTTTTTTTTACATCAAAAGCTTATCCAATCTACAACACTATAAAGGCCCTAGTACGATGTTAGGGCATAGGTTATTAAAACTAAACACAAGGACTTGCACATAATTATTGTATTCATGTGTATTTAAGGTAGGAACAAGTTTTATTTTTAGATATTTTTTTTATATATATTGTTCGCATATATTATGCCATTTTTGTACTAGGGCAACTTTTTCTTTTTGATAACCTTTGCAATCCAGATTAGATGCTTAACAACTCTGGCTAATAAAATTATCATTTGAATAAAAAAAAAAAAAAAATTTTTTTTTTATATTTAAATTATTTTTTCGGCAGAGGTCATTAAAAAAATTTGAGTCGCGGCCGAATTGGGTGAGTCGGTCGGAGCACGGCAAACAAACATATTTTTATTGATGGCCCAAACTGCATATAACATTACCTTGGCAAACTGCGTATGACATTATCTTGGCAAACTGTGTATAACATTACCTTGACAAACTATGTATACATAACATTACCTTGGCAAACTGCGTATAACATTACCTTGGAAAACTGCGTACAACATTACCTTGGCAAACTATGTATAACATTAGCTTGGCAAACTATGTATAACATTAACTTGGCAAACTGCGTATAACATTAACTAGGAAAACAATATCTATAAAATGTGTTTTCAATGAAAACTAGAAATGTGTCCATAGGACACGGATACCCCCACTTGCATTTTGATAATGAACATAAACACTGATAAACACGTTCAACTTAGGTGCGCATCTTTACTTGCTGGTCAACATTCCTGTAAAGTTTGGCGCCCGTGGGTTAAATAGTAATGAAGAAGGGTGCGATAGTTTTTTAGCCCTTATTTCAGTGCCGATATTGGGCCATATTCCCAGAAAAGTATCAAAAGTTTGACAAGTATTGAGTATGAAATGCTTGTAAATGCCGCTGTTGATCATGTATTTACTTTAAACAGTATGAAAGATACAATTACGAAATGAATGTTTTATTGTTTTGTTTCCCAATTTTAAAAAAATCGCGCTGTAATTCCCAAATCTGACAGTATGGGCTATGTTCCAAAATATAGAAAAAACACGCTGTATTTTGACTAAGTCAAGGGCCACAACTCTGTGGTTCTTGGTCTAAAATAAAAACTAAACAAGAGGTCAATGACCTTGAAGCTCTACTGATAGATTTTGATAGCTAGGTGATCAGCATTCCTGTGAAGTTTCATAAAAAAATGTCAAGTAGTTTCAGAGGAGTAGTTGCTACAAGTTGAAGTTTTTACTATATAACTCTAGGTAAACAAAGATGGTCACTGGCAGCCATGTTAAATGTCGAATCAAAGTAATTTTCGACAAGGATCAACATCTTGTCATTCTGATCATTTCAGAAAAAGTCCCATATCAATATCACTTACAGTTTTCAAGAAGTAGTCGCTACAAACTTTTTTTTAAAAAATCTGTTTTTAGCCATGGCGGCCATCTTGAATTTCCGACCGACCTAAAAAAATTCTGGGATCAATTAGACATCAAGAGCAACATTCCTGTGAAGTTTCATAAAAATGTGTCAAGTAGTTTCAGAGAAGTAGTCGCTACAAGTTGTTACTATATAAATCTATGTAAACAAAGATGGCCGCTAGCAGCCATGTTTAAAGTTGCATCGAAATAAATTTCGACAAGGATCAACATCATGTCATGCTGATCATTTTAGAAAATGTCCCATATCAATATCACTTACAGTTTTCAAGAAGTAGTCGCTACAAATGTATTTATTTTAAATCTATTTTTAGCCGTGGCGGCCATTTTGAATTTCCGGCCAGCCTGAAATTTTGCTAGGATCAACTAGACATCAAGAGAAACATTCCTGTGAAGTTTCATGAACATCCGTCAAGTAGTTTCAGAGGAGTAGTCGCTACAAGTTTTTACTATATAACTCTATGTAAGCAAAGATGGCCGCTGGCAGCCATGTTTAACGTCGAATCAAAACGATTTTTGACAACGACCAACATCATGTTATGCTGATCATTTTAGAAAAAGTCCCATATCAATATCACTTCTAGTTTTCAAGAAGTAGTCGCTACAAACTTATTTTTTAAAAATCTATTTTTAGCTGTGGCGGCCATCTTGAATTTCTGGCCGATCTGAAATTTTTTGTCTAGGATCAATTACACATCAAGAGCAACATTCCTGTAAAATTTCATAAAATCCGCCAAGTAGTTTCAGAGGAGTAGTCGCTACAAGTTTTTACTATATAACTCTATGTAAACAAAGATGGCCGCTGGCAGCCATGTTTAACGTCGAATCAAAACGATTTTTGACAACGACCAACATCATGTCATGCTGATCATTTTAGAAAAAGTCCCATATCAATATCACTTATAGTTTTCAAGAAGTAGTCGCTACAAACTTGTATTTTAAAAATCTATTTTTAGCTTTGGCAGCCATCTTGGATTTCACATCAACATGAATTTTTGCTAGGATCAACTAGACTTCATGGGCAACATTTCTGTAAAGTTTCATGAATATCCATCCAGTAGTTTCAGAGGAGTAGTCGCTACAAATAAAAGTTTACGGACAGAAGAGCTAAAAATCAGGTACACATCTTCACTTGCTGGTCAACATTTCTGTAAAGTTTCGTGACCGTGGGTTAAATAGTTATGGAGGATCACGCGACACAAGTTTTTGGGACGTTCGTACGGACGGACAAGTGCAAATCTATATGACCCCCCAAGTGGGAGCATAAAAAAAAAGACATACCGACAGAAATCATGGATTAAATCTGGTGTAACTTCTTTTCAATCGTGAAATTTTGATGACTAAAGTTAGCTTCAGAGTTATTAAACGTTAGCAGGGGTGCTGAGTCACAGAGCTTAAAGGGACACACGGCAATCTTGAAGTATTTAATCAAGCATCAAAATAAGCACGTTGATTCATTAATCCAGTATTATTTTGAATGGTTACCAATTTGCATATTATCAAATAATTGCACTTATTGCTCTAGCAATATTGCCAGGGCTTTCCCCAGCCATTTATGGCGTGGCGGTGCCGCGATGCCTTCAACTCAGAAAGTGACTTACCGCCACGCTTTAATGTAGCCGCGATGCCTTAAATCCCTTGCCGCGATCCCTTAATCCTATCAATATACAATTTTCCCTTTCTGAACAGCTGATTACCTAGCTGTGTGTAAACTGCCTGAAGCTATGACGCGTGTTGATGCAGTAAAGGCGGTCACGTGGTACTCAATACACAGGGCTTGTGTTATGCCTGGCAGGTTATATGCTAAGTGTTAAGTAAACAAAAGATGATGAGGGGAGTGAGTGCCGCTAATTAAATTTGGTTTATTGCCCAAATTGGTCATGTTTAAAGGAGAGCAGTATCGGTGATTGGTATTTGTAACGCATGGGGCTAAGTGACGGGTTTATGGATAATTTAATTGAACGTACGTTTATCGTGTATTAGTAGGATGAATTTACGAACACTAATCAATGTTTTAATCGTCAGCTTTGTCGGTAAGTATAATGAATGAGGTAGATATTTTGTAATTATTTAATAATAACTCAATCAAGTAATTAAGTTAGCATATTTAACTGATTTTTTATCTTGATAGTTACGCTAATTAATCAATATTTTCGGGAACTTTAAAGAGAAAACGTCAGTTTGCTTATTGAAGTTCAGTGAAGATTTTGTAATGATATAATTTTTTCTTTATTAAATAATTAAGGTCGCCACCAATTGCAATTGGTATTAGAATAGCATTTTTTATTAAAAGATTTTGAAATAAAAATATAATAAAATATGTTTTTTTATTATTTCATTCATTCTTTCTGATACCAGATATACGCCAAATCTCTTCTTTTCAACTGCCATTAAAAAAAAAATTGACGCAGGAAGGAGGTACCCCCCCTTTCCCACACCCATCCCCCTTTGTACGCAAAAAATGCCACCACTCCTTAAAAAATTCCTGGGGAAAGCCCTGATTGCTCTAGCAATAATGCCTGATTTATTTTTGCATAACACATGCCCTAGTCTGAGAGTATTTTTTGGGGGTGTTGAACATGTTTGTCAAAACTGTTACAGTAAATTTTACTGTTTGCTGAAAAAACCCGGCTACACCCTTCTCCTATTTCCTATTTCAATAGTTGCAAGTCTTAAAAAATAATATAAATGGTAACAAGATTTTCTAATTGTCTTTGTTAGTTTACTATAAATCAAATACAAATATTTGTTCATCTTTTTTAATCATACAGCATACGTACCCTTCATTGGTGTATATAGAGAGTGTATACATGCCAGGTGAGCTGGAATCACGCACCATGAAACACCCCTCTCTGCTCTCGCCCTTCAGTATGGCCTCACTGCGCTCCCGAGTTACCCCCTTGTAATACCATCTGTAAATGAGATCATCTTATAACATCACAAGTTGTTTAGAAAATAAATCTAAACATTTCAATAGCAAGACAAATCCTGATTATTTTACAATAGGCATATAGTTTGCAGCTAATTTACATGCAATTCTAATACACTCATATATGTTAAGGCTAGTTTGACGCCACAATGGCACAATGCCTAGAAAGGCACGCTGATTGGTTGTCGGCAAATAATGTCGTTGAACATCTCAAAATGACTTTACACAATCAGCGTGAGGAAAATTTCCCTCCAGCCACCCCCATATTTTAAGACATTATAGTCAAAAATAACATTGTTTACAGTGAATAATTATTTATTCGAGTCTTATTTATATCACTTTTTTTTCGATTGTAAAAAATTATGTTGTGCTCGTGATATTATTTTTTCCAAAATTTAACTCCAAAAATGTGAAATAATATGCGAAAATTCATAGTATTTAAAACAATTTTCTATTACTTAATGTAAGTCATACTTACTCATATATTTCTAAATCAAACTTCTTTTTTACATAATTTGCTGGAATAAAACCCTTTTCCCTGAAATAAAAACAACACAAATTCAGAGTATTGTCAAGACATGCAAATTATCTTCATACAATTTACGGTAGTTTGGATAGTGCAATAAGATGTAAACATGAAATGCCATTTTGTTGATAGAGACTTCTACTTACCCCTGACCTGTCATGCTCTTGGCCAACCACCAGTGGTCTCTCGAGTCATCTACGATCTCGTACTCCAACCCCTGTGTAGCATAAAACCATGTAGAATCAATATCGTATAAGACCTAAGTAAGTGGTCAGGTCCAACTAAGACATAGGTTAAGTAAGTGGCCTGTTCCAACTAAGACTAGGGTAAGTAAGTGACCTGTTCCAACTAAGATATAGGTCAAGTGGCCTGTTCCAACTAAGACAGGTCAAGTAAGTGGCCTGTTCCAACTAAGACATAGGTTAAGTAAGTGACCAGTTCCGACTAAGACATAGGTTAGGTAAGTGACCTGTTCCAACTAAGACCTAGGTCAAGTAAGTGGCTTGTTCCAACTAAGACATAGGTCAAGTAAGTGGCTTGTTCCAACTAAGACATAGGTCAAGTAAGTGGCTTGTTCCAACTAAGACCTAGGTCAAGTTAGTGGCTTGTTCCAACTAAGACATAGGTCAAGTAAGTGGCCTGTTCCAACTAAGACATAGGTCAAGCAAGTGGCTTGTTCCAACTGAGACATAGGTCAAGCAAGTGGCTTGTTCCAACTAAGACCTATGTCAAGTAAGTGGCTTGTTCAAACTAAGACCTATGTCAAGTAAGTGGCTTGTTCCAACTAAGACATAGGTTAAGTAAGTGAACTGTTCCAACTAAGACATAGGTTAAGTAAGTGAACTGTTCCAACTAAGACGTAGGTGAAGTAAGTGACCTGTTCCAACTAAGACGTAGGTTAAGTAATTGAACTGTTCCAACTAAGACGTAGGTTAAGTAAGTGACCTGTTCCAACTAAGACATAGGTTAAGTAAGTGGCCTGTTCCAACTTAGACGTAGGTTAAGTAAGTGACCTGTTCCAACTAAGACCTATTTTAAGTAAGTGACATGTTCCAACTAAGACATAGGTTAAGTAAGTGACCTGTTCCAACTAAGACATAGGTTAAGTAAGTGACCTGTTCCAACTAAGACATAGGTTAAGTAAGTGACATGTTCCAACTAAGACATAGATTAAGTAAGTGACCTGTTCCAACTAAGACATAGATTAAGTAAGTGACCTGTTCCAACTAAGACATAGGTTAAGTAAGTGACCTGTTCCAACTAAGACCTATTTTAAGTAAGTGACCTGTTCCAACTAAGACATAGGTTAAGTAAGTGGCCTGTTCCAACTAAGACATAGGTTAAGTAAGTGACCTGTTCCAACTAAGACATAGGTTAAGTAAGTGACATGTTCCAACTAAGACATGGGTTAAGTAAGTGGCATGTTCCAACTAAGACATAGGTTAAGTAAGTGACATGTTCCAACTATGAGACATAGGTTAAATAAGTGACATGTTCCAACTAAGACATAGGTTAAGTAAGTGACATGTTCCAACTAAGACATAGGTTAAGTAAGTGACCTGTTCCAACTAAGACATAGGTTAAATAAGTGACATGTTCCAACTAAGACATAGGTTAAGTAAGTGGCCTGTTCCAACTAAGACATAGGTTAAGTAAGTGACATGTTCCAACTAAGACATAGGTTAAGTAAGTGGCCTGTTCCAACTAAGACCTATTTTAAGTAAGTGACCTGTTCCAACTAAGACATAGGTTAAGTAAGTGGCCTGTTCCAACTAAGACATAGGTTAAGTAAGTGACCTGTTCCAACTAAGACCTATTTTAAGTAAGTGACATGTTCCAACTAAGACATAGGTTAAGTAAGTGGCCTGTTCCAACTAAGACATAGGTTAAGTAAGTGACATGTTCCAACTAAGACATAGGTTAAGTAAGTGGCCTGTTCCAACTAAGACATAGGTTAAGTAAGTGGCCTGTTCCAACTAAGACATAGGTTAAGTAAGTGACATGTTCCAACTAAGACATAGGTTAAGTAAGTGACATGTTCCAACTAAGACATAGGTTAAGTAAGTGGCCTGTTCTAAGACCTAGGTTAAGTAAGACATACATGTTGTTTGAGGAATTGACTTATTCTGAGTAAAGCCTAAGTCTAGGAAATGACAAGATTACGAGTGTTTTATTTCAAGTTGCCTTAAATTTTTAAGACTATATTAAAATGTCACAAATAACTTACCGCAATTAATTCCAAATCCCCTTCCTCACAAGGCTTATAATCATAGGCTGCTACATATATCTTCACCTCCTTATTTTCCTCCTTTTTTGGTGGTCGGGGCCTGGGTTTGGGCCTATTTTCAGGGGTACCAGCTCCAGCACTGGCGCCATTTGGCACATCGGGAAGTGAAGGCAGGTTTATCATTCTTGTACTACCTCCTAAATGTTAAAATATCAGGGATAATATTACAAAAAGGTTTATGTTATAAACTGTAGTTTGCAGCCACACTGATTACTAAACTGATACATTAACTCACAGGTGCAGCCACACTGATTACTGAACTGATAAATTAACTCACAGGTGCAGCCACACTGATTACTAAACTGATACATTAACTCACAGGTGCAGCCACACTGATTACTAAACTGATACATTAACATCAGGGATAATATTACAAAAAGGTTTATGTTATAAACTGTAGTTTGCAGCCACACTGATTACTAAACTGATACATTAACTCACAGGTGCAGCCACACTGATTACTGAACTGATACATTAACTCACAGGTGCAGCCACACTGATTACTAAACTGATACATTAACTCACAGGTGCAGCCACACTGATGATTACTGAACTGATACATTAACTCACAGGTGCAGCCACACTGATTAGTGAACTGATACATTAACTCACAGGTGCAGCCACACTGATTACTGAACTGATACATTAACTCACAGGTGCAGCCACACTGATTACTAAACTGATACATTAACTCACAGGTGCAGCCCCACTGATTACTGAATTGATACATTAACTCACAGGTGCAGCCACACTGATTACTGAACTGATACATTAACTCACAGGTGCAGCCACACTGATTACTGAACTGATACATTAACTCACAGGTGCAGCCACACTGATTACTGAACTGATACATTAACTCACAGGTGCAGCCACACTGATTACTGAACTGATACATTAACTCACAGGTGCAGCCACACTGATTACTGAATTGATACATTAACTCACAGGTGCAGCCACACTGATTACTGAATTGATACATTAACTCACAGGTGCAGCCACAATGATTACTGAACTGATACATTAACTCACAGGTGCAGCCACACTGATTACTGAACTGATACATTAACTCACAGGTGCAGCCACACTGATTACTGAACTGATACATTAACTCACAGGTGCAGCCACACTGATTACTGAACTGATACATTAACTCACAGGTGCAGCCACACTGATTACTGAATTGATACATTAACTCACAGGTGCAGCCACACTGATTACTGAACTGATACATTAACTCACAGGTGCAGCCACACTGATTACTGAACTGATACATTAACTCACAGGTGCAGCCACACTGATTACTGAACTGATACATTAACTCACAGGTGCAGCCACACTGATTACTGAACTGATACATTAACTCACAGGTGCAGCCACACTGATTACTGAATTGATACATTAACTCACAGGTGCAGCCACACTGATTACTGAATTGATACATTAACTCACAGGTGCAGCCACACTGATTACTGAATTGATACATTAACTCACAGGTGCAGCCACACTGATTACTGAATTGATACATTAACTCACAGGTGCAGCCACACTGATTACTGAATTGATACATTAACTCACAGGTGCAGCCACACTGATTACTATATTGATACATTAACTCACAGGGTTTAAAGGAGGTACATCGGGATTTTCGTGGGGGGTCTAGGGGTCTAACGTGACACTGACAAATGATATTTTCCATTCGAAATCGCCTAAACATAACAAATGAGTCTAATCATTATCCTTTTTTTTTTTTACAGGGAAATTCATTATGCACAGTAATGTTTTATGCTAGGTTAAGCAAGTGATAATTTAACCCTTAACCCATATAATTTATATAATGGACTGTTCTTTCTTTGAATTAGGACTATTCCATTCATATGACACAGGGGTGTTTTGGAGAAAATGACTGATCAGCAGCGGACAAGCGCACTCGTTTCTATATCGCAAGACTCTTTCTCACTCGGGAATTATTTCCCGTATCACCACAACAATGTTAATTAAACTCTATATATCGCAACTAGACTTCATACTGATACTACTACAAAGTATTGCCAAAATCTGGTGAGTTTAGGAGGAGTAGTCCGGACCAGAATGTGTGACATACGTGCGGAAGTGTGACATACACACGCACGGACAAGGGCACCACTACATTCCTCCCCAACAATATGGCAGAGGCATTATGAGCAGGAAAATATGGAAAAAACATACCAACTTTTGACAAAAATGGTTCCAGAAATTGGTAATTTTTTTCCAATTTGTATTTATGAAAATATAATGCAGTCTCTCATACCTTCATCCTGGGGTATAACCGTACAGCCTGGGGCATTTCTGTCGATCTGATCACAGCAGTTGTAATACCCTAAACTTTTAGTCCATACACCTGTGTGATATTTGGGCAGGAAAGTCACACCACGAGCTCGGACAGCTGTAAATGTAGACAGTAACAGTAAATGTCAATAACACTGCTAGAACAGAGTGCATTAGTTTTAAAATATATTTCGAGGTATTTTATCAAATTCTGTAAAACTATTTAAAACATTTTTGCTTTCATCCCAGGTGATATCCATCACTTACCACCCATTGTTCATTAGATATAAGGGCTGTTCCTTTTGGCAACAGGTTACTGTCAGATATGCGAGACATAGAATATCCAAATTGTATATGAGAAATAAAATCACAAATGTATATGACAAATAAATCCATAAATGTATATGAGATATAAAATAATGACTAGAGCTGTCACTCTTTTAAGGGCGACAAATATACCCCCACTACCAGTCCCCACCATACCGTTTGAGGTGGCCTTGACCTTTGACCTACTGACCTCAAAACCGATAGTGGCCATCTTTTCATCACAGGCAGTCCACCTATTAAGTGTCATGAGATTTCCTTCAGGGGGAGAGGAGTTATGGAGCGGACAAGGTTTTTCATTATCAGGTCCCGATGACCTTGACCTTTGACCTACTGACCTCAAAATCAATAGGGTAGTCCTTTCACCACAGGCAGTTCACCTATGAAGTTTCATGAGCTTCACTTCAGGCGGACAAGGTTTTTCATTATCGGATGCTGGTGACATGACCTTTGACCTACTGACCTCAAAATCATAATTGGTCGTCCTATCACCTCAGACAGTTCACCTATGAAGTTTGATGAGATTTGCTTAAGAGGGAGAGGAGTTATGGAGCGGACAAGGATTTCATTATCGGGTCACGTGACCTTGACATTTGACCTACTGACCTCAAGATCAATAGGGGTCGTCCTCTCACCACAGGCAGTTCACCAATAAAGCGTCATGAGATTTGCTTCAGGAGGGCAGGAGTTATGGAGCGGACAAGGTTTTTCATTATCGGGTGCTGGTGACCTTGACCTTTGACCTACTGACCTCAAAATAGGGGTCGTCCTCTCACCACAGGCAGTTCACCTATGAAGTTTTATGAGATTTGCTTCAGGGTGAAAGGAGTTATGGAGCATAACAAGGTACGTAACTCCAACAATAATAGCACGGTAACCAGATACATAAACAATAAGCCCACAGTAACCTAGTCATTAACTCCAAAAATCCACCATAACTAGGAACTTAATTCTAAATAATACAGGTATTTAATTAAACAATAATACTATAATACCGGAAATAACACCATTGGAACCAGGTACTTAATTTCAACAATAATACCACAGTATACAGGTACTTAATTCTAGTTAATAATACCATGGTAACCAGTTACTTAATTCCAACAATAATACCATGGTAACCAGTTACTTAATTCCAACAATAATACCATGGTAACCAGGTACTCAATTTCAACAATAATACCATGGTAACCAGGTACTCAATTCCAACAATAATACCATGGTAACCAGGCACTCAATTCCAACAATAATATCATGGTAACCAGGTACTCAATTCCAACAATAATACCATGGTAACCAGGTACTTAATTCCAACAATAATACCATGGTAACCAGGTACTCAATTCCAACAATAATACCATGGTAACCAGGTACTTAATTCCAACAAGAGTTGCGCGCAACATGGTGTCTCGCCTAAAGTGACATGTCAATCATACATGTTTCAAGCAATCTTCATCTGGACAAAATCGAGGGTTTATAGTAACTGTTAACGCGGTCAAACATAGTTGTCAGCATTCAGTAGGTTAGCATTCATAGTTTTCATTAACACATCTTCATCTTACCACAAGGAACGTCGTTATCCATGACCAATAACTCTGACTTTCATTTCGGCAGAGTTATACAGCCTTTTAAAGCTTGTAATAAAAGTCATATGGTAAACAATCATGAATGTTTTCAACTTATCAGTATAAAAGGGACACAGTCCATAAATAAAATATTAGATTTTTTTTCGGATTTGGTTGGATGCAGGGAACCAGAAAATGTGTCGATATGTTACAATTTTACATTTCCATTTCGAACACATACTAATATAAAAGAATCATATGTGTTGTGTCTTTGAGCAAGACACTTTATCTGCATTGTTTAGTACTGGTTCTACCTAGGAAGACATCGAGAGTGATTTTTATAATCCATATAAAATAAATAAGTTCAAACTAATATGAAGAGTTATTGCAAATGAATTTGGTGGTCTGTACTGTAACACAATACAATAGTAATTATATTTGACAGTTTAATCTCCATTTCTGTTTGTAATGACTGTATTTATAAGACATAAACCAACACTGTTGTTCTATAGTGACTATGTCTCTTTAATCCCATAAAGCAAGTAACATGTGATATATATATACAGGCAATCTACTACTACATATTAGGCCAGAAAAAAAACACCTGTGTTTCTGGTTACTCTGCTGAAAAAATTAGGGTAGGTAGGTCGGTAATTTTTTTCTTTTCTTTTTTTTTTTTTTTTTTTTTGCCCATGTGGTTTGGACGATGTTAAAGGTATCTTTAACTTTGTCAAGTAGTTTGTAGTGATTTTGCAAGGAGAGAAGGTAAACAACCTCATGATATCTTCTTAACTTGTTTGTTTTGAATAAAATAAATTGAAAACACATATTTTCTGCCATTACGAGTTTACATACGATTGAATTTTATAATTTTCCTGTGGCTGGGTGGTATTGGAAGAACAAATCTGCTGGCAGCATGTCATGATTAATGTTTTTCATAACTTCTGCTCTGTCCCATGGCTGCATTTTCCAATACGAATAGCCAATACGGGTTTTAGCGCATGTTTCGTACTCAATCTTTTCGTACATTACCGTTTCGTACCCAGCTTTTTCGTACTATATTTTTTTTTTTTGATAAAAAACTGTAGGGTCGGCGCCAAAAAATAGGGACGGTCGGGTTACCAGAAACACAGTTTTTTTTTTTTCTGGCCTTATGTAACCTGATATTGTAGCAACACTGTAGCAATGTATACAACACTACATCTCTCTCTTTTTTTAGAAGTTCATTTCTCTGAAGTTTGTTATTAAATTCATTCTGTATAATCTACATGTAACAACGATTGTTTTAGAGTTTTACTATTTTTTCTGAAAATCCCATGTTTTTTTTAAAAAGTCTGAATCAACGAAATTCCACTATTAATAGTTCACTTAAAATTTATCAATTAACAGCTTGTTATTTTGTCTGTGAAACAAAAACAAACCACTGACTGGGTGGTATTTATCTAGTGTTGATAAATTGTCCTGCTGAGTTAATTTGAAACAAAAGCAATTATAAAGGATAAACTTTTACTGGAGTATCAAATTACCCATTTCCAGTAGCCATATAAAGTTCAAGTAATTCTGTTCCTGTCAAACCTGATAAAACTCACACTGAAATGTGCAGAGACTGAAATGTGTATGTATTTAAACAGAAGCAAAATATAGTTTATGGATGGCCAAGAACAATGTCCAGTCGTAGTGAGTTTAGATATGAAATCTGGTAATTCACAATTTTATATTGCTCAACATAGTCAAATAATTTGGAGATGTTTCATGTATTGTGAAATTTGGAGACGGTACATGTATTTAAGAGACAACTGACCTTGACACAGGGTCATTTGGAAAGTTATTGGAATAAGAACAATGACCAGTTATGTTATATATGAAATCTGAACACTCTACTCTATAAGACAAAAAAGCAAAATAATTAAATGCACATTTTAACACAGTTTTTGAAGACGGTAAATGTATTTAAGTGACCTTGACTCAGACCCGTGGTCAGTTGGAGAGCTGGAAGTTATTGGCATTAAGACGGAAAATGAGAAGGAGGTTATATATGAAATTTGAACACTCTGCTCCAAAGAACAAAAAGGTTATAAGAATTTAACGCACTTTAACACATTTTTTCGGAAGACGGTACATGTTTTAAGAGGCAATGACCTTGACACAGGGTCGGTTGGAGTGTGATACATATTGTTATAAGAAGATCAATAACCTGCGATGTTATATATGAAATTGGAACACTCTACTCCAAAGGACTACAAAGTTATAAGAACTTTAACACAAAGCTTAACCAATTAAAATATTGCATTGTAACATTCTTGTACTTGGTAGTAGAATGTTCAAATTTTATATATAACCTCCTGGTCCATGTCTTTCCTAATGCCAATAACTTCCAGCCCAACTGAACCTGGGTCGGAGTCAAGGTCACTTAAATACATGTACCGTCAATATTAGCGTTAAAATTTGGTGACGGTACATGTATTTAAGTGACCTTGACTCGTATCCCAGGGTCAGTTGGAGGGCTGGAAGTTATTGGCCTTAAGACGGACAATGACCAGGAGGTTATATATGAAATTTGAACATTCTACTCCCAAGGACAAAAAAGTTATAATACAATATGTTGACGCCGTCGAGCCCGCCAACATAAGCGGTGCCTATATAATACAAAAAGGCGAGACAACAATAAAAATAACCAGGTACTTAATTCCAACAATAATAATATCCAGGTACTTAATTCCAACAATAATAACCAGGTACTTAATTCCAAAAATAATAATAACCAGATACTCAATTCCTACAATAATAATAACCAGGTACTTAATTCCGACAATAATAATAACCAGGTACTTAATTCCAACAATAATAATAAACCAGGTACTTAATTCCGACAATAATAATAACCAGGTACTTAATTCCAACAATAATACCAAAGAAACCAGGTGCTTAATTCAAACAAAAAAACTTACTTTTTTTAAGTGTATCCACCCACTTTTTTTGTTGCTCAGCATTTTGTGCCACTATATACAATGTGAAATATCCATCCCCTTTCTCTGCTCGGTGCATGATCTGTTAACAAACATGAGTGCAATATGGTGCTTTATTAAACTCCAATTAGCAAGTATATCTAGTTTTCATGACTAAATGTGAAACAATGTGTCTCAACTGCACCTATTAAAACATATATACAGTGTATGGATGTTCAGAGCTGCCCCCAATGTTTGGGTCAGAGCAATTCCTATTTACCCTTTTCATACTAAACAACAAGAGCTGTCGGAGAACAGCGCAGCTCGACTATTCGATTTTTCAGAGAATAATGAATTATATAGCTAGTATATACCATCAGAAAACAAGGCTAAAACAATGTGGGGTGGGGTTGAGAGTGCAACATAGCTATGTGTAAGAACTGACCAAAACTACACAGAAATATGTATAAAAAAAAAATGTGTGGGTGGGGGGTGGGGGTGGGGGAGAGGCGGGAGTGGGGGGTGGGGAGTGGGGTGATGAGGGCAACATTTATGTGTAAGAACAGGGCAAGAAAATTCCACTCGTTCGCTCGTATTGACGAGTGACATTCGAATCCGGACGATTCCTACGAGAGAACAACATATATGTGTAAGAAGCTATGTGTAAGAATTGACCAAAACAACACAGAAATATGTAAAAAAAATAAAATAAAGAAATAATTCTAGTTTCGAGTGTGTGGTGTGGGGGTTGGGTGGCGTGGGAGGGGAGGCAGTGTGGGAGGGGGCAACATGTGTAACAAGAGCTGTTGGGGGTGGGGGGAAGGAGCAACATATGTGTAAGAAGCTATGTGTAAGAATTGACCAAAAAACACAGAAATATGTATAAAAAAAAAATTAAATAAAAATATTCTAGTTTCGAGTGTGTGGTGGGGGTGTGTGTGGGGGTTGGGAGCGGTGGGGGAGGGGAGGCAACATGTTTAAGAATTGACAAAAGCAACACAGAAATATGTAAAAAAAATAATAGAGTTTCAAGTGGGGGTGGGGTGGGGTGAGTGGGGGTGAGAGGCGGGATTGGGTTGGGGGGGATGTGGGGGGGGGGGGAACATAAATGTGTAAGAATTGACTAAAACAAAGAAATAATTATGTAAAAAAAAAGTTTCAAGTGTGTGTGTGTGTGTGTGGGGGGGGGGAGACCGGGAGGGGGCAACATATATGTGGGGGGGGAGAGAGGCGGGGGAAGGGCCGGGAGGGGGCAACAAAAAAAACAAGTGGGGGTGGGGTGGGGTGGGGTGGAGCAGGAGGGGTTGTGGGGGTGAGGGGGCAACATATATGTGTAAGAATTGACTAAAACAACAAAGAAATATGTAAAAAAAACAAAAAAAACAAAACCGTTTCAAGTGGGGGGGAGAGAGGGAGAGGCTGTGGGGGTGGGGGGAGAGGGGGGAGCCCATGCCCCAATATGGGTGAAGTAATAAGATGCATAATGCTATAACAAATGCAAACCTAGATCTGCCTTTATTGCACATTTTATGGGCCATCACAATTTGGGTTTCATTGGAGCCCAGAATTTACAGAAGACAAAATTACTTATCCAACCCTTTACAACATACTATAAGGAAACCAATTCCAAAATTTAGTTCAGCTAGGACGAGAAATGTAAGAGATATAGACCTGTAAACACAGCTTACACGCAAAATTTGATTTGCAACAGACATATTTTAAGGGCTATCATAATTTGGGTTCCATGGGAGCCCATGGGTTACAGGAACCAAAATTGCTTATGCAGCCCTTAAGATAATGCTATAAGGAAGTCCATGGCCAAATTTGGTTGTGCTAGGATAAGAAATGTAAGAGATATAGACTTGTAAACACAGCTTACACGCAAACCTTGATGTGGGACGCCGACGCCAACGCCGGGGTTGATAACATAAGCTCTCTTATTCTTCGAATAGTCAAGCTAAAAAGAAAATCATGGTTTCCACTGGAATGATAAATAAATACATGATTCCATGATAACTGTCTACATCCCCATCCAACAGACAAAATGGTGTTCCCACAAATCTCATTTCTAAATGTCGCAGTGCAGAAGTCTAGTCAAGACTGCAGCTCTCGGTCGCCAGGAAAGCATGCTTCAATAACATTACCATACTCCACCAGCGTTCAGTAAATCTTTTACCTGAAAGACATTGGGTTTGTCATCTAACTTTCCATCCTCTACCATTTCCACAGATTTGACATGGGTCAACAGTATGTAGCCTTTAGCTTTGCCCTTTTTCTGAAAATAAATCAATATCAAAGACATATAAAGTGTGTTGTATGCTCAAGGTTATTTATAAGAGTTAAAAACAATTTCTATAAAAATCTACATAAAATATGATAGTCCACGAAGTACCTACCAAGAAACCACTTATTCTAAACTTTCAATTTCACAACTTAACACTCATTCCTAAAGTTCAAACTTCACAATTTACTTTCCTTCCAAATCATCCAACTTCCAGACTTTATAATCTCCACAAATGTTACAACTTCACAATTTACATTCCCTTCAAATCATCCAACTTCCAGACTTTATAATCTCCACTAAAGTTCCAACTTCACAATTTACATTCCCTCCAAATTATCCAACTACCAGAATTTATAATCTCCACTAAAGTTCCAACTTCACAATTTACTTTCCCTCCAAATCATCCAAATATGAGACTTTATAATCTCCACTAAAGTTCCAACTTCACAATTTACTTTTCCCTCCAAATTATCCAACTTCCAGACTTTATAATCTCCACTAAAGTTCCAACTTCACAATTTACTTTCCCTCCAAATCATCCAACTACCAGACTTCATAATCTCCACTAAAATTCCAACTTCACAATTTACATTCCCTCCAAATCATCCAACTTCCAGACTTTATAACCTCCACTAAAGTTCCAACTTCACAATTTACATTCCCTCCAAATTATCCAACTACCAGACTTTATAATCTCCAGTAAAGTTCCAACTTCACAATTTACTTTCCCTCCAAATCATCCAACTACGAGACTTTATAATCTCCACTAAAGTTCCAACTTCACAATTTACTTTCCCTCCAAATCATCCAACTTTCAGACTTTATGATCTCCACTAAAGTTCCAACTTCACAATTTACTTTCCCTCCAAATCATCCAACTACGAGACTTTATAATCTCCACTAAAGTTCCAACTTCACAATTTACTTTTCCTCCAAATCATCCAACTTCCAGACTTTATAATCTCCACTAATGTTCCAACTTCACAATTAACATTCCCTCCAAATCATCCAACTTCCAGACTTTTATAATCTCCACTAAAGTTCCAACTTCACAATTTACTTTCCCTCCAAATCATCCAACTTCCAGACTTTATAATCTCCACTAATGTTCCAAGTTCACAATTTACTTTCCCTCCAAATCATCCAACTTCCAGACTTTATAATCTCCACTAAAGTTCCAACTTCATAATTTACTTTCCCTCCAAATCATCCAACTTCCAGACTTTATAATCTCCACTAATGTTTCAACTTCACAATTTACATTCCATCCAAATCATCCAACTTCCAGACTTTTATAATCTCCACTAAAGTTCCAACTTCACAATTTACTTTCCCTCCAAATCATCCAACTTCCAGACTTTAAAATCTCCACTAATGTTCCAACTTCACAATTTACTTTCCCTCCAAATCATCCAACTTCCAGACTTTATAATCTCCACTAAAGTTCCAACTTCATAATTTACTTGCCCTCCAAATCATCCAACTTCCAGACTTGATAATCTCCACTAAAGTTCCAACTTCATAATTTACTTTCCCTCCAAATCATCCAACTTCCTGACTTTATAATCTCCACTAAAGTTCCAACTTCACAATTTCTTTCCCTCCAAATCATCCAACTTCCAGACTTTATAATCTCTTTATAATCAACTGTGAGTTAATTTACATCCGAAGGTCTGATCATAAGTTATACTCACCCCTAATGTTCCAAATTTATATGTTATACTCATCCCTAATGTTCCAACTTTATATGTTATACTCATCCCTAATGTTCCAACTTTATATGTTATACTCACCCCTACTGTTCCAACTGTATATGTTATACTTACCCCTAATGTTCCAACTTTATATGTTATACTTACCCCTAATGTTCCAACTTTATATGTTATACTTACCCCTAATGTTCCAACTTTATATGTTATACTTACCCCTAATGTTCCAACTTTATATGTTATACTTATCCCTAATGTTCCAACTGTATATGTTATACTTACCCCTAATGTTCCAACTTTATATGTTATACTTACCCCTAATGTTCCAACTTTATATGTTATACTTATCCCTAATGTTCCAACTTTATATATTATAATCACTAATAATATTCCAACTGTATATGTTATACTCACCCCTAATGTTCCAACTGTATATGTTATACTCACCCCTAATGTTTCACCTGTATATGTTATACTCACCCCTAATGTTCCAACTGTATATGTTATACTTACCCCTAATGTTCCAACTTTATATGTTATACTTACCCCTAATGTTCCAACTTTATATGTTATACTTATCCCTAATGTTCCAACTTTATATATTATAATCACTAATAATGTTCCAACTGTATATGTTATACTCACCCCTAATGTTCCAACAGTATATGTTATACTCACCCCTAATGTTTCACCTGTATATGTTATACTCACCCCTAATGTTCCAACTTTATATGTTATACTCATCCCTAATGTTCCAACTTTATATGTTATACTCATCCCTAATGTTCCAACTTTATATGTTATACTCATCCCTAATGTTCCAACTTTATATGCTATACTCACCCCTACTGTTCCAACTTTATATGTTATACTCACCACTAATGTTCCAACTGTATATGTTATACTCACCACTAATGTTCCAACTTAATATGTTATACTCATCCCTACTGTTCCAACTGTATATGTTATACTCACCACTAATGTTCCAACTTTATATGTTATACTCACCCCTACTGTTCCAATGGTATATGTTATACTCATCCCTAATGTTCCAACTTTATATGTTATACTCATCCTTACTGTTCCAACTTTATATGTTATAATCACTAATAATGTTCCAACTGTATATGTTATACTCACACCTAATGTTCCAACTTTATATGTTATACTCATCCCTAATGTTCCAACTTTATATGCTATACTCATCCCTAATGTTCCAACTTTATATGTTATACTCACACCTAATGTTCCAACTTTATATGTTATACTTATCCCTAATGTTCCAATTTTATATGTTATACTCACCCCTAATGTTCCAACTTTATATATTATACTCATCCCTACTGTTCCAACTGTATATGTTATACTCACCCCTACTGTTCCAACTGTATATGTTATACTCACCACTAATGTTCCAACTGTATATGCTATACTCATCCCTAATGTTCCAACTTTATATATTATACTCATCCCTAATGTTCCAACTTTATATGTTATACTCACCCCTACTGTTCCAACTGTATATGTTATACTCACCACTAATGTTCCAACTTTATATGTTATACTCATCCCTACTGTTCCAACTGTATATGTTATACTCACCCCTAATGTTCCAACTTTATATGTTATACTCATCCCTAATGTTCCAACTTTATATATTATACTCATCCCTACTGTTCCAACTGTATATGTTATACTCACCCCTACTGTTCCAACTGTATATGTTATACTCACCACTAATGTTCCAACTTTATGTGCTATACTCATCCCTAATGTTCCAACTTTATATGCTATACTCATCCCTAATGTTCCAACTTTCTATGTTATACTCACCCCTACTGTTCCAACTGTATATGTTATACTCACCACTAATGTTCCAACTTTATATGTTATACTCATCCCTACTGTTCACACTGTATATGTTATACTCACCCCTAATGTTCCAACTTTATATGTTATACTCACCCCTAATGTTCCAACTGTATATGTTATACTCATCCCTAATGTTCCAACTTTATATGCTATACTCATCCCTAATGTTCCAACTTTATATGTTATACTCACCCCTAATGTTCCAACTGTATATGCTATACTCATCCCTAATGTTCCAACTTTATATGTTATACTCACCCCTACTGTTCCAACTGTATATGTTATACTCACCACTAATGTTCCAACTTTATATGTTATACTCATCCCTACTGTCCCAACTGTATATGTTATACTCACCCCCAATGTTCCAACTTTATATGTTATACTCACCCCTAATGTTCCAACTGTATAAGTCATACTCACCCCTAATGTTCCAACTTTATATGTTATACTCATCCCTACTGTTCCAACTGTATATGTTATACTCACCCCTAATGTTCCAACTTTATAAGTCATACTCACCCCTAATGTTCCAACTTAATAAGTTATACTCACCCCTAATGTTCCAACTGTATATGTTATACTCACCCCTAATGTTCCAACTGTACATGTTATACTCACCCCTACTGTTCCAACTGTATATGTTATACTCACCCCTAATGTTCCAACTTTATAAGTTATACTCACCCTTAATGTTCCAACTGTATATGTTATACTCACCCCTACTGTTCCAACTGTATATGTTATACTCACCCCTAATGTTCCAACTTTATATGTTATACTCACCCCTACTGTTCCAACTGTATATGTTATACTCACCCCTACTGTTCCAACTTTATATGTTATACTCACCCCTAATGTTCCAACTTTATAAGTTATACTCACCCCTAATGTTCCAACTTTATATGTTATACTCACCCCTACTGTTCCAACTGTATATGTTATACTCACCCCTACTGTTCCAACTTTATATGTTATACTCACCCCTAATGTTCCAACTTTATAAGTTATACTCACCCCTAATGTTCCAACTGTATATGTTATACTCACCCCTAATATTTCAACTTTATAAGTTTAGTTATACTCATCCCTAATGTTCCAACTGTATATGTTATACTCACCCCTAATGTTCCAACTTTATATGTTATACTCACCCCTACTGTTCCAACGTTATATGTTATACTCACCCCTAATGTTCCAACTTTATAAGTTATACTCACCCCTAATGTTCCAACTTTATATGTTATACTCACCCCTTCTGTTCCAACTGTATATGTTATACTCACCCCTACTGTTCCAACTTTATATGTTATACTCACCCCTAATGTTCCAACTTTATAAGTTATACTCACCCCTAATGTTCCAACTGTATATGTTATACTCACCCCTAATATTTCAACTTTATAAGTTTAGTTATACTCATCCCTAATGTTCCAACTGTATATGTTATACTCACCCCTAATGTTCCAACTTTATATGTTATACTCACCCTTAATGTTCAAACTTTACATGTTATACTCATCCTTAATGTTCCAACTGTATATGTTATACTCACCCCTAATGTTCCAACTTTATATGTTATACTCACCCCTAATGTTCAAACTTTACATGTTATACTCACCCCTAATGTTCCAACTTTATATGTTATACTCACCCCTACTGTTCCAACTGTATATGTTATACTCACCCCTACTGTTCCAACTGTATATGTTATACTCACCACTAATGTTCCAACTTTATATGTTATACTCATCCCTACTGTTCCAACTGTATATGTTATACTCACCCCTACTGTTCCAACTGTATATGTTATACTCACCACTAATGTTCCAACTTTATATGTTATACTCACCCCTAATATTCCAACTTTATATGTTATACTCACCCCTAATGTTCCAACTGTATAAGTCATACTCACCCCTAATGTTCCAACTTTATATGTTATACTCATCCCTACTGTTCCAACTGTATATGTTATACTCACCCCTAATGTTCCAACTTTATAAGTTATACTCACCCCTAATGTTCCAACTTTATAAGTTATACTCACCCCTAATGTTCCAACTGTATATGTTATACTCACCCCTAATGTTCCAACTGTACATGTTTCCCCCCCCCCTACTGTTCCAACTGTATATGTTATACTCACCCCTAATGTTCCAACTTTATAAGTTATACTCACCCTTAATGTTCCAACTGTATATGTTATACTCACCCCTACTGTTCCAACTGTATATGTTATACTCACCCCTAATGTTCCAACTTTATATGTTATACTCACCCCTACTGTTCCAACTGTATATGTTATACTCACCACTAATGTTCCAACTTTATATGTTATACTCATCCCTACTGTTCCAACTGTATATGTTATACTCACTCCTAATGTTCCAACTTTATAAGTTATACTCACCCCTAATGTTCCAACTTTATAAGTTATACTCACCCCTAATGTTCCAACTTTATAAGTTATACTCACCCCTAATGTTCCAACTGTACATGTTATACTCACCCCTAATGTTCCAACTTTATATGTTATACTCACCCCTACTGTTCCAACTGTATATGTTATACTCACCCCTAATGTTCCAACTGTATATGTTATACTCATCCCTACTGTTCCAACTGTATATGTTATACTCACCCCTAATGTTCCAACTTTATAAGTTATACTCACCCCTAATGTTCCAACTGTATATGTTATACTCACCCCTAATGTTCCAACTTTATATGTTATACTCATCCCTACTGTTCCAACTGTATATGTTATACTCACCCCTAATGTTCCAACTTTATAAGTTATACTCACCCCTAATGTTCCAACTTTATAAGTTATACTCACCCCTAATGTTCCAACTGTATATGTTATACTCACCCCTAATGTTCCAACTGTACATGTTATACTCACCCCTACTGTTCCAACTGTATATGTTATACTCACCCCTAATGTTCCAACTTTATAAGTTATACTCACCCTTAATGTTCCAACTGTATATGTTATACTCACCCCTACTGTTCCAACTGTATATGTTATACCAGGGTTTTTTTTCATTATTTTGGGAACATGACCCATACCCCTGGAATTGGGAATTTAGCGCGATTTTTCATAAAATTGGGAATTTTAGCGCGATTTTTAATAAAATTCGGAAACATATAAAGTAAAGCATTCCTTTCATAATTATATCTTTTAATACTGTTTTTGTAAACCAAGATAAACTGAAGCATTTATTTAAGCTTTTGAACCCCAATCATTGGATTGGCACCCTTTTTTTTTTTTTTTTTTTTTTTTTTTTTTAAATTGGGAATTCTTTCCTCAAAATTGGGAAAAAAAGATATGTTTTGCCATTGGGAATATGACCGAATAACGGCTATAAAAACGGCCAAAAAAAATCCCTGTATACTCACCCCTAATGTTCCAACTTTATATGTTATACTCACCCCTACTGTTCCAACTGTATATGTTATACTCACCCCTACTGTTCCAACTTTATATGTTATACTCACCCCTAATGTTCCAACTTTATAAGTTATACTCACCCCTAATGTTCCAACTTTATATGTTATACTCACCCCTACTGTTCCAACTGTATATGTTATACTCACCCCTACTGTTCCAACTTTATATGTTATACTCACCCCTAATGTTCCAACTTTATAAGTTATACTCACCCCTAATGTTCCAACTGTATATGTTATACTCACCCCTAATGTTCCAACTTTATAAGTTTAGTTATACTCATCCCTAATGTTCCAACTGTATATGTTATACTCACCCCTAATGTTCCAACTTTATATGTTATACTCACCCCTAATGTTCAAACTTTACATGTTATACTCACCCCTAATGTTCCAACTGTATATGTTATACTCACCCCTAATGTTCCAACTTTATAAGTTTAGTTATACTCATCCCTAATGTTCCAACTGTATATGTTATACTCACCCCTAATGTTCCAACTTTATATGTTATACTCACCCCTAATGTTCAAACTTTACTTGTTATACTCATCCTTAATGTTCCAACTGTATATGTTATACTCACCCCTAATGTTCCAACTTTATATGTTATACTCACCCCTAATGTTCAAACTTTACATGTTATACTCACCCCTAATGTTCAAACTTTATATGTTATACTCACCCCTACTGTTCCAACTGTATATGTTATACTCACCCCTACTGTTCCAACTGTATATGTTATACTCAGCCCTAATGTTTCAACTGTATATGTTATACTCAGCCCTAATGTTCCAACTGTATATGTTATACTCACCCCTACTGTTCCAATTGTATTTGTTATACTCACCCCTACTGTTCAAACTGTATATGTTATACTCACCCCTAATGTTCCATCTGTATATGTTATACTCACCCCTAATGTTCCAACTGTATATGTTATACTCAGCCCTAATGTTTCAACTGTATATGTTATACTCACCCCTACTGTTCCAACTGTATATGTTATACTCACCCCTAATGTTCCATCTGTATATGTTATACTCACCCCTACTGTTCCAACTGTATATGTTATACTCACACCTAATGTTCAAACTGTATATGTTATACTCACCCCTAATGTTCCACTGCTATATGTTATACTCAGCCCTAATGTTTCAACTGTATATGTTATACTCACCCCTACTGTTCCAACTGTATATGTTATACTCACCCCTAATGTTCCATCTGTATATGTTATACTCACACCTAATGTTCCAACTGTATATGTTATACTCAGCCCTAATGTTTCAACTGTATATGTTATACTCACCCCTAATGTTCCAACTGTATATGTTATACTCACCCCTAATGTTCCAACTGTATATGTTATACTCACCCCTAATGTTCCATCTGTATATGTTATACTCACCCCTAATGTTCCATCTGTATATGGTATACTCACACCTAATGTTCCATCTGTATATGTTATACTCACCCCTAATGTTCCACTGCTATATGTAAGTGACTCATCTGTGAGGCTGAACCATCTCTCTTTGTAATTCTGATTTGTAAACAAGGAGCTCTTATTCATGGCTCGCTTAAGCATAAAGTCAACAAGGATTTCCTTGCTGTCTCTAGATCCGCTGGAATTCATGGCTGAATATTATGTCACAACCTCCTTACACGTTCCAATGTTAAGTGAACCATTTAAAACAGGTAAAGTGAAACTACATATGAATGCTGGTAACACGGGGTGTGCACGTGCTTGTTATGGATGATTGACGTCTTCATAAACTGGCTGTTATTGAACACTTCCACACTGTGGAACATATCTGAAATGAGATAAATTACAGATAAATTACAGTAAATTACAGATAAATTACAGTAAATTACAGATAAATTACAGATAAATGTTCAGCTTTAGAAGCATTAAACGAGATGTTAACTGTAAAAGAAACAATATTTAGAAATCAGGAGTTTGTCTTGGGTAGTACACCTCCTCAAAAAGAAACAATAAAGGGATGGGGGACGGAAAAAGTGGTTGTCAGGGAACAACTGAATTTGTGGATGGGGAAAAGAGTTAAGTAGAATAAAACATAAGATTCTCGCAACTTCCCATATTCAGGAAATCCTTAATCGTACAGGGAAGCACTTACTAATGTTAGCTACTACAACGAACTTCCTGAATTAATGAATGCTGAATGGAAATTTCATAACATAGTAGGATATAAACTAGGCAATGCATTACCTTGTATGTATGGTGTTTTAGGTCATTTTCAACACATGTTTATTAATATAAAAAAAATATTATGATCAGGTTTTTTTTCAGAAATAATGGAAAGAGGCCCAGGCCATTCAATAGGGGCAAAAATAATGATTTTCTGAGTTAAAGGAGAACAAATAATGAGATTTCGAGATATAGGGGTAACAGTGTATTAGGCAGAAACTGAACATTTGGGTGTGCAAATATCCAAAAGAGGTACATTTTAGATAAACTGTCTGCTATAAATGTATCCCAAACATTATAATGTTGAACTGAATGTTGTTTAATGGCTGATCAACACAGTATAGGTTATTTAGAAGCGCCCCAGAGAGAGGGGAAGGATACATAAGAATCTGGGAACCGTGCCCTATTCTTATTATTGAATAGACGCCTATGGTTCTTTAACGTGCTCGGAGGATAGACCGATACACGGGACCGCCCGGTTTATGTCCCCATCCGACGGACGAGGCTAATGGAAAGTGTTAATAATGTTGAATGGAAAGTGTTAATAATGTTGAGAAAGTTAGAGGCTTAATGGTAAGCAAAAAAAAAACTTTTTTTTTTTAGGAGAATTTTCTCAGCCAAAGAGGGGAACAAAGAAGTTTGTTTTGCTAGGGGAGTGTGCTAAATATCGGCCCCTGTTTATGAAGGAAGATAAGCACTGATGACGGTAATTTGTTTTTGTGGTGGAGGCACACCACCCACTTTTCCTGGGTAGAACCGGTACCTCCCGCCATCAGCAGTCAAAGCTCTAACCTTAAACAGTTACGTTTTTCATAACCTGTGACTGTTATTAAAACAAGAGCTGTCGGAGAACAACGCAGCTCGACTATTCAATTTTTCAGAGAATAATAAATTTATAGCTAGTATATATCATCAGAAAACAAGGCTACAACAATGTGGGGTGGGTTTGGGAGCACAACATAACTATGTGTAAGAATTGACCAAAACTACACAGAAATATGTAAAAAAATAAATAAAAATAAAAAATTCGAGTTTTGAGTGGGGTGCGGGATGGGGGTGGGAGAGAGGAGGGGTGGATGGTGAGGGGGAGTGGGGGTGGTGAGGGCAACATATAAGTGTAAGAAGCTATGTAAGAATTCACCAAAACAACACAAAAATATGTAAAAAAAAAAAAAATCAAGTTTGAGTGGTAATGGGGTAGAGGCGGGGGGTGGGGAGGGCAATGTATATGTGTAAGAAGCTATGTAAGAATTGACCAAAACAACACAGAAATATGGTAAAACAAAATAAAAAGGGTGTTGGGGGTGGGGGGCAAGATGGCTATGTGTAAGAATTGACAAAAACAACACAGAAATATGTAAAAAAAAAAAAAAAAGATTTTCAAGTGGGGGTGGGGTGAGGGGAGCAGCGGTGAGAGGCAGGAGTGGGTTGGGGGTGGGGGAGGGGAGGAGGCAACATATATGTGTAAGAATTGACTAAAACAACAAAGAAATAAGTAAAAAAAAAT